>JAEIFN010000159.1:0-258692 GCA_018903675.1 Zaprionus capensis | reverse complement strand
TTTAGTGGTGTAAATTCCGTTTAAAGCCATTTTTATTAATGTTTGATTTGTTTTAACTTGTTTTCGCTTTTTTTATATTTTTCGCTGATGTAGCAAACCACTCTACTCAGTTTCGTATATTTTTTTTATACTGATAAAAATTTGGGCACCGATCGCCTTAATATTGGGAAAACGAGCCATGCTAGAAGATGAGTATACCATACCCCTCATCTTAATTCACAAGAATTGTGAATAAATTGAATAGAAGGACAATAGGTTACAATGTTTTGTTTACACAATTAGTATGCTTGATCCTCAACACGGATAAGGTAGCAATCAATTAGTATTTATGTTTGAGGACACACACTTGTCATAACGATAATTTTTATACTCACCGACTCGGTTAACCCCACAAAAGGGACAATGCACACACCTCACAAAAGAGACAATGCACACACCTCACAAAAGGAACAATGCACACATTAACTTGTTGAACAAGGGTCTCCCGCACTGTCAAAAATCAATAAGATATCTTGAGTCACACGCTCCTGTGCACTGGCGCCTGTGTACACACATTCACCCTCTCAACCTTTAATACCGCACACGCGTAGCGATTAATTAGTATGCTTGACGACACACACTTATCATAACGATCGACATTAACTTGTTGAACAAGGGTTTCCCGGACTGTCAAATATCACGGCTAACCCTACAAAAGGGACAATGCACACTTGTTCAGTTTCACACGCTCACCTCGCAACCTTTAATACCGCACACACCCTCGAACACATTTACCCCGTGGCACGTGCGCATGCGCACTTGTTGAACTAGGCTCTCTCGGACTCTCGAATATCATTAAGATATCACACACACACACACCCTCGAACACATTCACCCTGTGGCATGTGCGCATGCAAACATAATCATGCATGCTCAGTTTCACATGCTCACACTATCAACCTTTAACACTTCCCACACTATTTTATCACCTACTGATATACCTAAAACCCATTAATTATCCCTATTATGACCCACAATTAACCGATCGACATGTTTATTAGGATCCTTTATTACCTAATCCCCCTCCTCACAACACATTACCTTCATTTACACACCCTCTAGAACCCTCCCCCATATTACACATGACCTTTTTTCCCTCAGTGATAGGGGACCACCTCACGTACATACCTTTTTATCCCTAACCTTTTTTACCGGAAACACCTCACCCTACTTTTTGCACTAGAACCCGCGCCCATTGTCCTAGAACCCGCGCCCATATTACACCTGACCTTTTTTACCCCTCACCTCACCTTTTTATCCCTCACCTGACTCTTTTTACCTACATGACAGGGGACCACCTCACGTACCTGACCCTTTTTATCCCTCACCTGACCCTTTTTACCCCTCACGTACCTTTCTACCGGAAACCACCTCACCCTACTTTTTGCACCAGAAAATCCCTCACCCCACTTTTTGCACCAGAACCCCCATTTCTTATCTACTGACGAAAGGTGTGGAGAGCTTTCTTCAAATGAGTTACGGTGGGCGGAAATTAGCCTGTGCAATATAGCACAGAGACAAACATTCAGCCAGGAACTGACGAGCTTAAAGGAAGGCGATGCAGTTGCCAAAAGCAGCTCGATTTACTCATTATGTCCAGTTTTATCAAAGGACGGCGTTTTAGTAGTTGGCGGAAGACTTGACTATGCTGCAGTTTTGCCTGAATCAACTCGCCACCCTATAATAATGCCTTCTAAACATCCTTTGACGGAATTGATAATAAAGTGGTATCACGACGTGTACCATCACCAAAATTAGGATCTCATTATAAATGAAATAAGACGAAAATTTTGGATAGTGCATTTGAGGAAGGCTGTAAAGCGAGCTAAAACAGCTTGTCAAATTTGTAAAAATAGTCTGTAGTTCCAAAGCCGACACAGATGGGACAGTTACTAAAGGATCGAGTAACTCCATACCAGCGTCCCTTCTCCTACACAGGATTGGATTATTTTGGTCCTATCATGGTAACGATAGGCCGACGACATGAGAAGAGATGGGTCGCATTGTTTACGTGCCTAACAATAAGAGCTATGCACCTTGAACTAGCAGCAGATCTCTCTACTGATGCATGTATATTATGCATTCGTAATTTTGTCAATCGTAGAGGAGTGCCAGTAAAGATCAGGTCGGATATGGGAACGAATTTCGTCGGAGCGGACAGGGAGATTAAGAGGACTAAGGATTTGTTTGATTGGAGTGTCATTAAGTCAGAAATGGCTAACAAAGGAATCCAATGGGAATTTAACTGTCCTGCTAACCCAAGCTCAGGCGGCTGTTGGGAGCGATTAGTTAGATCTACAAAACGAATCTTGGCTGTCACGCTTAAACAACAAGCTCCTCAAGTGGAGACCCTGCGAAGTTTGCTAATAGAAGCCGAAAATATTATAAACAGTAGACCTTTGACGCATATCCCTGTTTATGTAAATGATCCAGAGCCACTAACTCCGAATCATTTCTTGCTCGGCACTACTAATTCTACTCAAACTCCTGGAGATGGCGGAAATTTCTGTTTTCATAAGCAGTATCGTATTGCTAAACAACTAAAGGATAATTTTTGGCGTCGATGGATAAGAGAATACTTGCCTATATTGACCAGGCGTACTAAATGGTTTGCTGGCACAAAGCCAATCAAAGTTGGCGATGTTGTGGTAATCTGCGATGATAACCAACCGCGCGGCAATTGGAAAAAAGGCGTCGTCATTCAAACAATGCCAGCAAAAGATGGGCAAATACGAATCGCCGAAGTACAGACCTCTTCTGGGACACTCACTCGTCCAGTATCAAAGTTGGCAGTATTAGATGTGTTAAGTAAAACTCCCGAGTAGTTTTACGGTGGGCGGGATGTTGTGAGTTCGTGAGATAAAGTTGCCAAGCCTTGCCTTTCCATGCTCAATTTAGCGCATACGAATACATACCAAAAAAATACAAACAAATACAAATACAAAGTCAGGAGCTGACTGTATAAGGCCATGGATTATCATAATATACCGTAGGCAATAGGTATAGGTATGCATTTCTAGCGCGTACCAAATTTCATTACATGTGCTTCTTCTTGATTTTTTTGGCACAAACTAAGAATGCATATTGCGTCTTGTCGTTTTGTCTAATGTCTCACCATTTTCGACAACTGCGATAGATGTTCAGTGGCTGAGTGGACTATGTCCCGGACTCTAAGACCACTGATATTGAGCGTGTTCGAGGTTCGATTGCTGCCGCGATCAACATGTGAAATTCTTTTGTATTTCATAATTTTTTTAAAATAAATTAAAAGCTCAAAAACATTAAAGAGGGGCGACGGCGGTAGGCGATTTTTAAGTTTTAGTTACGCAATGTATGTAATTAGAACTTAGTTTTCTTTCAACACAACAGCAACTGCAAAACTAATTGTACATATTTATGTATGTACATATATACAATCGTGCAATAATGTGTGTTGAAGTGGGATGCCAATACATATGTACATGTGGATATGCAGACATGTATGTATGGGCGTCCCACTCGCACATTCATAACTTTACAAGGGCTTATGATCTATCTCTGGTATTTTCTAGCATTCCAATTGCAAAATATTGAGAGCAACATCCAATTGGAATCTTACTGAACTTGCAAAGTCATAACAGACAAAATACGGAAAGAGTGACGGCATTGAAGAACGCATTAGTTCGCGTATTTTTGATGCGTGTTAAATAATATAAAAATACTTAACATTAATTATAAATAATTAATATTATTTATAGCTACATATTATAATTTGATTGTCTTTCATATGAAAACAATGTAATGAAAATCTTTTTTTATTTTTATTGAAATTTAATTAAATAATTTAATTTGATTGACTGTAACTTTTCTTTTGGTTTTTAGAATAAAATAAATAAACAAAATAAAATATGAAATAATTAAAAAATGAAAATTCGCACCAGTTACCACTTCGGGTGTACCCCATTGCACTCTGGACAGCAGCAACACTGATAACAGTGGGATCCACATTCAACGTCACAGAAAAGGCTTCTTTCGCGGAAACACGGTGCAAAACAGCAACGTTACACATACACACACATACACACACACATACACACATACATATACATATATATATAAGAGCTATCTGCGAACAGCATACATATGTACATATATTGAAGCATATACATACCATATGCCAATAAAAACTCATTCCTATTGTGATGTTCATCGAGAGTAGACGTGTTTTCTTTAAACAGTTTCGCAGACAAGATATGTCTCTAATTAAAATATTGTTACCCTCCAAGCCACGGTTGGTAACTCACTCGCCACAACCGGGAGTTGAACACACGAACTCTCTCCCAGCCGTCCGCCACTCTAACCACTCGGCCATTGCCTCACGCCTTGGCCCATCGGCAAAGCTGCATTGTGAACCAATTCTGTTACCATACAATGCAAATAAAAAGTTTAATAATATGCTGTGTATCTGACGCTAGATTCGAACTTCGGTATGCTTGCGTAAATTAGGTCTGCTTAATTATATATGTTCAAAGTGAGTTTAATTCGTATCATATCTCACTTATTTATAGTCCGATTTTAATGAAATTTTCACATAACGCCCGTGGTAAGGTACGAGTATTTGTCATGTAAGATATACAACTTTGGTTGTTGAGTTAATATTGTACTTTTTAAAAAGTTATTACTGATTTACTGAGGCGGGAAGAGGCGTGTCCAAATTTTAAAAAAAAACTTTGAGACACTGCAATATATACGTATGTTGTCACAAAATTTGATGACTCTATCTCTTATAGTTTCTGAGATCCAGGTGTTCATACAGACAGACAGACGGACAGACAGACATGGCTCAATCGACTCGGCTACTGATACTGATTCAGAATATATATAGTTTATGGGGCCTCCTTCTGCCTGTTACGCACATTTCCGTTCCGACAAACACAATAGACCATTAATTTTTTTTAAAATCCATGGCCTAAAAACAAAAAAATAATTAATAAATGAAAATTCGCACCCGCCTCAACCGGGAGAGTTGAAAACACGAACTCTCTCGCAGCCGTCCGCCACTCTAACCATTCGGCTATTGCCTCACTCCTTGGCCCATCGGCAAAGCTGCATTGTGAACCAATTCTGTTACCATACAATGCAAATAAAAAGTTTAATAAAATGCTGTGTGTCTGGCGCTAGATTTGAACTTTGGTATGCTTGCGTAAATTAGGTATGCTTAAGTATGTATGTTTAAAGTGAGTTTAATTCGTATCATATCTCACTTATTTATAGTCCGATTTAAATGCAATTTTCACATAACGTCCGTGGCAAGGTATTTGTTATGTAAGATATACAACTTTGGTTGTTGAGCTAATATTGTAGTTTTTAAATAGTTTTTAAATAGTTATTACTGATTTTCTAAGGCGGGAAGGAGCGTGTCCAAATTTCAAAAAAACGTTGAGACACTGCAATATATACGTATGTTGTCACAAAATTTCATGACTCTAGCTCTTATAGTTTCCAAGATCCAGGTGTTCATTCGGACGGACAGACGGACAGACAGACAGACGGACAGACAGACATGGCTCAATCGACTCGGCTACTGATACTGATTCATAATATATATAGTTTATGGGGTCGGAGATGCCTCCTTCTGCCTGTTACGCACATTTCCGTTCCAACAAACACAATAGTCCATGAATTTTTTTAAAATCCATGGCCTAAATATCGTTTAGAAAATATCATTTATTATACATAAGTTATCGATAAATGTGAGCTGTGCAACACTGAAATGCAGAGCGTCACTTTTCGCCATAATTCGCACGCAGCAACACATTAAAATAAACCGCCGCTACTTTTCTTATTTCTTTCTTATTACATTACGTTTGAATTAATAAATATATTGTGTTTAGTAGAAAAAGAAGTGTTATATTTTTGTGAAGCAAACAGTTTTAATTGGAGACAGAACATTTTTTATTTTAATTAAATTGCGTTGCGAAAAAGAACTGCGTATTATACACACACATACAGAAAAAGATGATGAAATAGTTACGTGTTGTGGTGAAATACAATTGATGAAAAGCTTTATGGAATTTTGTGATCTTGATGGAATTACGCAATAAGAAGCGACTTGTGAGTGCTGAATAGATGTCTGCATCTTCAACACCTAAGAGATCTGACGAGATGGATTCAGAAAGTGACACGGAGCTCAGCGGCAACCGAACGATAGTGCCCAGAGAAAAGGAAGACACCGTTACAATTCTTATCAAGCGCATGACGGAACAGTTAGCTGCAATGTCTGCACAAAACAGTGCATTGGCTACGCAAATGGCAAACGTTACTGAGGGTATGTCTGAACGGATGAGCAAAATTGATCAGTTGGTAGCAGCAAATCCAATTGGTGCAATATGCACAGCCACACATGGTGGCACTGGCGTTTCTGCAACGGACAGCGACGATCATGGATTGGCTATCAACAATGCTGCACAGGGCAGTAACAACATGGGTTCAAACGTGGAGGACGTATCTGGAACGGTTGCACATGGTGGCACTGGCGTTTCTGTAATGAACAGAGACGCAGCTTTGCAAGCAAATTTTGATGCCACACATGGTGGCACTGGCGTTTCTGCACTGGGCAGCAACGCACCTGCACAACAAATTGGCAGCGTTTTAAAGGAAAGCTCTGGTCTTGATACACAGAGAAAAGGATATGGACTTGATACACAGGAAAGCTCTGGTCTTGATACACAGAGAAGAAGCTATGGTCTTGATACACAGGAAAGCTCTGGTCTTGATACACAGAGAAGAAGCTATGGTCTTGATATTTTGGGCATCAACGCGACTGGAAGACAACATAGTGTCTTAGCAGCCGCTGATTTTGTCAGAGCTGCCGAGCATAGTGGCATCGCTCATGACGCTACTGGTGACGCATACTGGAAGGCTGCCTTTCATAGCGGAGAAAAGCACGTCGATTATTATGGCACCACCAGAGGCATGACTAGCTCAAATGATTTGAATTCTAGAAGATTTGGTATGTATGGGCTAACTGAGGGTAAGGGTGCGACAAGGTTTGATTTGGCACAAGGCAGACAAATAGAAAATAGCTCTCACGGCCACCCATAGTACAATTCTCTAATGCAACCTCGTAAACTGATAGATCTGCCTGTATTTAATGGAAATGCAAAAGATTGGCCAGTATTTTTCACTATGTTCTCATAGTCATCAGCTGCTTATAGGTACTCAAATCTTGAGCATCTCTTACGGCTGCAGAAGAGTCCTATAGGAGCGGCTAGAGACGAGGTCGAGGCGTTATTAATAAATCCTGTTAATGTACGACACATAATCGATAGGCTGCAGTTTCGATATGGACGACCGGAACTGCTTATAAAATCCCAATTGGATATTGTCAATAGTCTTCAGAGTATTAATGAAAATAATTTGGAAAAGCTGGTTCCTTTTGCTTCCAAAATAGAGAATTTGGTCATCTACTTAAGGTCGGCAAATGCCGCACAGTATTTGAATAATGCGGCAATGCTGGATCAGCTGGTCGAGAAGTTGCCATTATCAAAGAGGATATTATGGAATGAATATGCTGCGAATATAGTACCGTATCCAGATTTGGGACACCTTAGCATTTGGTTAAATGGATTGAGTCGGAGCATTGCAAGGGCAGCATTGGTGACTTCGAAGGAACAAGCAACAAAGGGAAAACAGAATTCACAGCAAAAGGCGGTGATGCAAGTTACAGAGGTCGCTGTTAAGGCGGACACAAAAAAAGATATATGCTATAAATGCAAAGGAGATTACAAGTTGCCAAAATGCGAGGAATATAATAGAGCCACTATAGATGACAAATGGAAGATTGCAAAAGATCTTGGCGTCTGCTATAGTTGTTTGTTTAAAGGTCACAGCGTAAGAACATGCAAATACAAACGGACATGTAAACTGAATGGATGCGACAAAATGCATCATAGATCATTGCATAGTGATAAAATAAAGGCAAATGAAGCCAGCGAAGAGAAGGTTGAGGAAGAGAGTCCATCCGTGAACACGGTAATGTCAAAGATGTCAAAGATACTGTTTAAAGTAGTGCCTATAGAGCTGATGGGTGCAAACAGACAAATTATAAAAACATTTGCCTTTGTAGATGAAGGTTCGTCCACTACATTGATAAACAATGAGTTGGCGCATAAATTGGGTGTCAAAGAAGACCCTGTTAAGTTGACATTGAACTGGATTGGTAAACATGCTATGGATGTGAGTTCTATGGCTTGTAAGTTAAAGATACGATCACAAGATGGTGACAAGAAATGGCTGCGTATAAAGGGAAGCTCGGTTCCAGAGCTTCAATTACCTTTGCAAACTCTTGATGTGCAGCAGTTGGAAAGACAGTTTAAGAAAATAAGGAATATACCAATAAAAGGGTATATTAATGCAGAGCCACTGCTTTTAATAGGAATAGACAATTGTCCTGTTATTCGTGTCATCACAAGCATACCGTTGGATAGGAATTTGATTGCATCAAAAACAGCATTAGGGTGGTATATATATGGATTGACTCAGAAGGAGACTGATGCATTCCCAATTTGTACAGTTGTGCTCCATACAACCGCTACAAGAAAAGAAATCGATATGCACAAATTAATGGCGGACTATTTCTCAACAGAAGGTTTCGGCGTCGAAATATCTCCAAAACGTTTGGAGTCAACCGCTGTAAGCAGAGCAAGAAAGATACTTCAGGACACCACAAAACAATTAAATGGGGAATACGAGACAGGATTGCTATGGGCCGAGAACGAAGTCAATCTACCGGATAGCTACAACATGGCTCTTCACAGGCTGCACGGAGTAGAAAATAAAATGCGCAAAATGGGTAAAATGGAAGAATATGATCTAGCCGTCATGGAATTTGTAAAGAAAGGATATGCTGTAAAGCTATCTAAAGATCAGACAAATATTATACATCCTTGCACGTGGTATTTGCCTCATTTCGGAGTGTACAATGTCAACAAACCTAAGAAAATGCGCTTAGTGTTTGATGCAGCAGCAGAGATTGACGGAGTGTCCCTAAATTCAAAACTGTTAAAAGGACCAGATGAGAATCCTCCATTGACAAAAATATTATTTCAGTTTAGACAAGGAAAGATAGCTGTATGCGCTGATATAAGGGAGATGTTTCTGCAGGTTCGAGTAAGGGAACAGGATCAAGATGCTCTGCGCTTTCTATGGAGACATGGTAATCCGAAAGCGGAAGTAGAGACATACAAGATGACAGTCATGATATTTGGAGCAGCTTGTTCGCCATGTTGTGCACAATACGTTAAGAATACGAATGCCCTTAACGCGACGAAATATAAAGAAGCTGTCATAGATGCGATCGTATCAAAGCATTACGTAGACGACTTTGTATCCAGCTTCAGTTCCGAGAAAGAAGCTTTTGACATAAGCAACGAGGTGAAAAGAGTTCACAAAATGGCAAATTTCGATCTTCGGGGATTTGTTTCAAATTCAATGGACATTCAAAAACGATTGAATGGCACAGAAATCGAGGCGACAAATATAGTCAAAATGGACAATGAGAAAGTCGATAAAATATTAGGAATGCATTGGGATAGCAGGAACGATCAATTTATTTTTGATCTGCAGCTAAATCGTGTCGACAAAGATATCGTAAGGGCCACAAAATGTCCAACAAAGCGACAGTTGCTAAGTTTGGTTATATCCGTATATGATCCATTTGGAATGCTAGCTGATTTGATGGTACATGGAAAAGTTTTGGTCCAAGAGGTGTGGCGTTCAGGAATAGACTGGAATGACCTACTACCAGATTCCTTGTTTGAACGTTTCAAGCAATGGGTTCGTCAGTTGGAAAACGTAAATGATTTTAAATTGAGTAGGTGCTATTCCTGGAATCTTTTTGACGACGACACACAGATTGAACTACACATTTTTGTAGATGCGAGCGATCTGGCATTCGCAGCAGTAGCTTATTGGAGGATTGTTAAAAATGGTCTTATTAATACTATCTTTGTTGCAGGCAAAACAAAGTGCGCACCTTTAAAAATGTTATCGGTGCCGCGGCTTGAACTCCAAGCAGCAGTATTAGGCACTCGCCTACAAAACACAATTTTAGCTTGCCACGAAGTTAATGTGCAGAGTTGCACATTATGGTCTGATTCAATGACAGTTATTTCCTGGATTCACTCTGATCATCTGCAATATAAGCCATTCGAAGCGCACCGTATAAGTGAAATCTTGGAGAGTACAGATGAAAGTAACTGGAGATGGGTACCCACCGATTTGAATGCCGCGTATAAGGCGACCAAAGCACCAAAGGGATTGAAATATAGAGCTGGAAATGTCTGGACAACAGGACCAGAGTTTCTACTGCAAGATAGGCAGTTTTGGCCTACTTCAAATGGAATAGGCACCCTAAATGATGACTCGAATGAACGAAGGAAAATGGTATTGACGCTACTACGGGATCCAGTTATTGATATTAAAAAATATTCAAAGTACATGTTTTTAAAACGCACCATGGCGTGGATACTGAGATTTGTAAAGCGGCTGCGCCACCAGAACTTGGACGAAAGGTGTGGAGAGCTTTCTTCAAATGAGTTACGGTGGGCGGAAATTAGCCTGTGCAATATAGCACAGAGACAAACATTCAGCCAGGAACTGACGAGCTTAAAGGAAGGCGATGCAGTTGCCAAAAGCAGCTCGATTTACTCATTATGTCCAGTTTTATCAAAGGACGGCGTTTTAGTAGTTGGCGGAAGACTTGACTATGCTGCAGTTTTGCCTGAATCAACTCGCCACCCTACAATAATGCCTTCTAAACATCCTTTGACGGAATTGATAATAAAGTGGTATCACGACGTGTACCATCACCAAAATTAGGATCTCATTATAAATGAAATAAGACGAAAATTTTGGATAGTGCATTTGAGGAAGGCTGTAAAGCGAGCTAAAACAGCTTGTCAAATTTGTAAAAATAAGTCTGTAGTTCCAAAGCCGACACAGATGGGGCAGTTACTAAAGGATCGAGTAACTCCATACCAGCGTCCCTTCTCCTACACAGGATTGGATTATTTTGGTCCTATCATGGTAACGATAGGCCGACGACATGAGAAGAGATGGGTCGCATTGTTTACGTGCCTAACAATAAGAGCTATGCACCTTGAACTAGCAGCAGATCTCTCTACTGATGCATGTATATTATGCATTCGTAATTTTGTCAATCGTAGAGGAGTGCCAGTAAAGATCAGGTCGGATATGGGAACGAATTTCGTCGGAGCGGACAGGGAGATTAAGAGGACTAAGGATTTGTTTGATTGGAGTGTCATTAAGTCAGAAATGGCTAACAAAGGAATCCAATGGGAATTTAACTGTCCTGCTAACCCAAGCTCAGGCGGCTGTTGGGAGCGATTAGTTAGATCTACAAAACGAATCTTGGCTGTCACGCTTAAACAACAAGCTCCTCAAGTGGAGACCCTGCGAAGTTTGCTAATAGAAGCCGAAAATATTATAAACAGTAGACCTTTGACGCATATCCCTGTTTATGTAAATGATCCAGAGCCACTAACTCCGAATCATTTCTTGCTCGGCACTACTAATTCTACTCAAACTCCTGGAGATGGCGGAAATTTCTGTTTTCATAAGCAGTATCGTATTGCTAAACAACTAAAGGATAATTTTTGGCGTCGATGGATAAGAGAATACTTGCCTATATTGACCAGGCGTACTAAATGGTTTGCTGGCACAAAGCCAATCAAAGTTGGCGATGTTGTGGTAATCTGCGATGATAACCAACCGCGCGGCAATTGGAAAAAAGGCGTCGTCATTCAAACAATGCCAGCAAAAGATGGGCAAATACGAATCGCCGAAGTACAGACCTCTTCTGGGACACTCACTCGTCCAGTATCAAAGTTGGCAGTGTTAGATGTGTTAAGTAAAACTCCCGAGTAGTTTTACGGTGGGCGGGATGTTGTGAGTTCGTGAGATAAAGTTGCCAAGCCTTGCCGTACCATGCTCAATTTAGCGCATACGAATACATACCAAAAATATCGTTTAGAAAATATCATTTATTATACATAAGTTATCGATAAATGTGAGCTGTGCAACACTGAAATGAAGAGCGTCACTTTTCGCCATAATTCGCACGCAGCAACACATTAAAATAAACCGCCGCTACTTTTCTTATTTCTTTCTTATTACATTACGTTTAAATTAATAAATATACTGTGTTTAGTTGAAAAAGAAGTGTTATATTTTTGTGAAGCAAACAGTTTTAATTGGAGACAGAACAATTGTGTTTGTCGGAACGGAAATGTGCGTAACAGGCAGAAGGAGGCATCTCCGACCCTATAAACTATATATATTCTGAATTAGTATCAGTAGCCGAGTCGATTGAGCCATGTCTGTCTGTCCGTCTGTCCGTCTGTCTGTCTGTATGAACACCTGGATCTCGGAAACTATAAGAGCTAGAGTCATCAAATTTTGTGACAACATACGTATGTATTGCAGTGTCTCAAAGTTTTTTTAAAATTTGGATACGCCTCTTCCCGCCTCTGTAAATCAGTAATAACTTTTTAAAAACTACAATATTAACTCGACAACCAAAGTTGTATATCTTACATGACAAATATATTGCCACGGGCGTTATGTGAAAATTTCATTAAAATCGGACTATAAATAAGTGAGATATGATACGAATTAAACTCACTTTGAACATATATAATATAATTAAGCAGACCTAATTTACGCAAGCATACCGAAGTTCGAATCTAGCGTCAGACACACAGCATATTGTTAAACTTTTTATTTGCATTGTATGGTAACAGAATTGGTTCACAATGCAGCTTTGCCGATAGGCCAAGGAGTGAGGCAATGGCCGAGTGGTTAGTGTGGCGGACGGTTGGGAGAGAGTTCGTGTGTTCAACTCCCGGGTGAGGCGGGTGCGATTTTTAATTTTTTAATTATTTCTTATTTTATTTTGTTTATTTATTTTATTCTAAAAACCAAAAGAAAAGTTAGTCAATCAAATTAAATTATTTAATTAAATTTTAATAAAAATAAAAAAGATTTTCATTACATTGTTTTCATATGAAAGACAATCAAATTATAATAGCTATAAATAATATTAATTTTTTATAATTAATGTTAAGTATTTTTATATTATTTAAGACGCATCAAAAAAACGCGAACTAATGCGTTCTTCAATGCCGTCACTCTTTCCGTATTTTGTCTGTTATGACTATGCAAGTTCAGTAAGATTCCAATTGGATGTTGCTCTCAATATTTTGCAATTGGAATGCTAGAAAATACCAGAGATAGATCATAAGCCCTTGTAAAGTTATGAATGTGCGAGTGGGACGCCCATACATACATGTCTGCATATCCACATGTACATATTATATGTATTGGCATCCCACTTTAACACACATTATTGCACGATTGTATATACATATGTACATACATAAATATGTACAATTAGTTTTGCAGTTGCTGTTGTGTTGAAAGAAAACTAAGTTCTAATTACATACATTGCGTAACTAAAACTTAAAAATCGCCTACCGCCGTCGCCCCCATTAATGTTTTTGAGCTTTTAATTTATTTAAAAAAAATTATAAATACAAAAGAATTTCACATGTTGATCGCGGCAGCAATCGAACCTCGAGAACACGCTCAATATCAGTGGTCTTAGAGTCCGGGACATAGTCCACTCAGCCACTGAACATCTATTGCAGTTGTCGAAAATGGTGAGACATTAGACAAAACGACAAGACGCAATATGCATTCTTAGTTTGTGCCAAAAAAATCAAGAAGAAGCACATGTAATGAAAATTGGTACGCGCTAGAAATGCATACCTATACCTATTGCCTACGGTATACTATGATAATCCATGGCCTTATACAGTCAGCTCCTGACTGTAGCGTTTGTATTTTTTTAGGCCATGGATTTTAAAAAAATTCATGGACTATTGTGTTTGTCGGAACGGAAATGTGCGTAACAGGCAGAAGGAGGCATCTCCGACCCCATAAACTATATATATTATGAATCAGTATCAGTAGCCGAGTCGATTGAGCCATGTCTGTCTGTCCGTCTGTCCGTCTGTCTGTCTGTATGAACACCTGGATCTCGGAAACTATAAGAGCTAGAGTCATCAAATTTTGTGACAACATACGTATATATTGCAGTGTCTCAAAGTTTTTTTGAAATTTGGACACGCCCCTTCCCGCCTCAGAAAATCAGTAATAACTATGTAAAAACTATTTAAAATCTACAATATTAGCTCAACAACCAAAGTTGTATATCTTACATGACAAATACCTTGCCACGGACGTTATGTGAAAATTTTATTTAAATCGGACTATAAATAAGTGAGATATGATACGAATTAAACTCACTTTGAACATACATACTTAAGCATACCTAATTTACGCAAGCATACCGAAGTTCAAATCTAGCGTCAGACACACAGCATTTTATTAAACTTTTTATTTGCATTGTATGGTAACAGAATTGGTTCACAATGCAGCTTTGCCGATGGGCCAAGGAGTGAGGCAATAGCCGAATGGTTAGAGTGGCGGACGGCAAATTCAAAAGACTGAGAGAGTGCGTGTGTTCAACCCCCGGCGAGTGCGAATATTCATTTATTAGTTATTTTTTTTTATTTTGTTTATTTATTCTAATAAACTAAAAGAAAAGTTACAGTCAAGCGGGCTGTGATATAACCGCTACAAGCAAATTAAATTATTTAATTACATTTAAATAAAATTTGCAATTAGAATGCTAGAAAATAACAGAGATCATGCCCTTGTAAACTTATGAATGTGCGAGTGGGACGCCTATACATACATGACTGCATATCCACATGTATGTATTGGCGTCCCACTTCAACACACATTGTTGCACGATTCTATATATATATGTACATATATAAATATGTACAATTAGTTTTGCAGTTGGTGTTGTGTACCGACGAAAGAAAACTAAGTTCTAATTACATATATTGCATAACTAAAACTTAAAAATCGCCTACCGCAGCCGCCCCTCTTTAATGTTTTTGAGCTTTTAATTTATTAATTTAATTTAATAAGGAACAGAGGTGGAACGAACAATAATCCCATGCTCTTCGAATTCAATGCAATTATTTCTAAGACGCTGTCAATGAAGATCATCACTTCAACGAAGAGCACTGGAAATTGTGAGCCAGATGATGACTTGCTAATAAATGTTGTGGAAGATACAAAGCAAGAACTGGCCAACGTTGCAAATGACTCAGACCTGGAGTATTGCGAAAATTTTGAATTCGCTATAGAAAACTATTCAGATATGAACGAAATTCAGGTTGACGAAATTCAATCAACGCTTAGCTATGCAAATGAGAATGCATTACGTTACTTTACAGGGTATGTGCTATTCAAATCACAAATTAAATATAATTGTGATCACTGTAAACTTCTACTGAAGGACGATCTTGCAATTTGTGAAGAGTCGGAGTTATTTTTGTTTAACAAAAACTTCAAAACAATAAGTAACAATTTTAAATTAAAAGCTCCACAAGATAGTTTCTTTAATTTAATGAAAATAAGCTACAGGATATTTCACAAATATTTTCAGAGTTATCCTTGTGTGAGAAAAATAAAGAAAACAATTATAAATGAGTGCATTGCGCAAGCTGAATGCAGTGAAGCGTACTCAGATTGGTACTCTGAACGGCATGATTGCCATGAGCACCGACTCCATATACTAAATTTCTTTGTACTCGTCCTCCTTCGCAAAAATACAATTTGGCAAAAAAGCAAGCGGAAAATAGATATTATAAAATCATAAGCCAAGGAAATCTTAGAAAAAGGTGTGTATCTCACAATATTAAACAGGTGCAGTTTCAGTAATGAGGCAGCCGTATCAAAAACAAAATCGACATAGCCCTTTTATACTCGGCATGCCGAAAATTGAAAACTAGCAGCTTTTGTCTTTAGTCCTTCTGTGTATTGCAATGTTTTTTTTTTTTTTTTCCTTTAACTCCTAGTGGAGCATAGGGCCTCAGATAAGGCTTTCCATCTTCTTCTATTGCTGGCTGTTGTCTTGCATTCGTTCCATGAGATTCCTGCTTCGACTAGCTCATTGTCAACTCTTCTTCTCCAAGTTTGTTTCGGACGGCCTCTTTTTCTGTTGCCTTGTGGGTTCCAATCGAGTGCTTGGCGACATATTGAGTCATGTGGTTTTCTTAATGTGTGACCTATCCAACTCCACTTCTTTTTTTTATTATTTGCTCAAGTGGCTCGCAGTTAGTTTGCTGGTACAACTGGCTGTTGGTGATGGTGGCTGGCCAGAAGATTCCCACTATTCTGCGTAGGCATTTGTTCACAAATACTTGAGCAGATGATAATTCTCGTTCAGTATAACTCCACGTTTCACTGCCATACAAGAGGACCGATAGCACACATGCCTTGAAGATCCTAATTTTTGTGCTGGTTGCAATTTGTCTGGTCTTCCATGTAGTGCGTAGTTGACCGTATGCGGCCCTTGCTTTGGCAATTCTGCTGCTGATGTCTTCTTTTGTGCCACCAGTTGTTGACATTACGCTGCCCAAGTAGCAATATTCACTGACTTCTTCGATTTGTTGTATACCGATAGTGATGGTGTTGGTGTTAACGGTGTTTGTGCGCATTAGTTTGGTCTTGTTGATGTTTATGTTAAGACCTTTGGATTGTGTAGCTGCGCATAGATTGTTCATCAGTATTTGCATACTTGTGTGTGTGTTGGTTATAAGACCGATGTCATCAGCGAAGTCTAAGTCGCCAAGTTTCCGTGTTGGGTTCCACCATATGCCAAGTGTTTCTGTTGAAATTTGTCGTAGGGCTTCGTCTAGGACTGTTATGAAAAGCAATGGTGATAGTACACAGCCCTGCCTCACACCGTTATATAGCCTTAAGGAGCTCCGTTGGTATGTTATCTGTACCGGGAGCTTTGTTGTTCTTGAGTTTCTTAATGGCCTCAACTATTTCAGATCTTGATGGTGGTGTAGATCTGATTCGCCTGCTGGTGTGTGCGTTATCTTCGATTTCTTCTTCAGCTTCGTTAATAGCGCTGTCTTGGAAGTTCAGCAGTTCATCGAAGTGTTCTTTCCATCTCTGTCGCTGTTGGTCCGTTGATGTTATGTTTTTCCCGTCTTTGTCTTCGAGCATCATGTTATTATTATTTTTAGTCGTGCCACCATTTGCCAACTCCTTAACTTTTCGGTAGAGGGTGCGCATGTCATGTTTTTGTGCAGCTTCCTCTGCTTCGTCAGCTATTTTGTTGGTGTTGGTGCGTCGATCCTGTCTAGCTGCTCTTTTGACACGTTTACCCATGACATTATACTGGGCTCGCAAATCTCGAGTTTCTCTCTGGTTTAGTATTTCTTTCAGTTGACGGCGTAACTCTATGAGCTGCCATGTGTCATCAGAAATCCAGTCTTGTCTTTTGTGTTTTCTTCTTGTGCCCAGAGTTTGTTTTGCTGCCTCAAGATGGCACTCTTGCCAGTTAAGTGTCTCATTTTCTAGCAATTCGTTCAATTTGGCTGAGTATTCTCTCCTTTTGCTGGGATTTTTCAACTCATCTACGTTAATGTTGTGACGTCGGTGCCCCTCCTGGCGTATGTAAACAGGTCTGCGCCCCTTTTATTTCGCACGTCTAGTAGAGAGCTGCGCCATTTGGCGCTGATGCATATGTGGTCGATCTGGTTTTTAGTCGTTCCCCCAGGTGAAGTCCATGTGTATTTATGAATATCTTTATGGGGGAAGACGGAGCCACCGATAACTAAATCGTGCTTCATGCATAACTCTATTAGACGGTCTCCATTATCAGTGCGCATCCCTATCCCGTGCTTGCCCATGACTCGTCGGTATCCTATATTGTCGGAACCAATTTGTGCATTGAAGTCGCCCATTAGTATGATGATGTCACCCTTTCGTATGTTGTTAAGAACTGAGGATAGATCATCATAGAATGCGTCTTTTTCAACGTTTGTGCCGACCTCTGTGGGGGCATAGCACTGTACAATTGACATGGTACGTGCACGGGTCTTGAACCTAGCTGTGATGATGCGATCAGAGATGGGATTCCATTCGATCAAACTTCTCCTTACTGTATTTGACATAAGTATTGGAACGCCACCTTCGTTTTTGTCTGGTTTCCCAGAGGTAGGGTAGGGTGTTGCCGTAGAGGTAGGGTGTTGCCGTCATTGGTGTTGTGCTCACCGTAGTTGCGCCATCTAACCTCTGATAGCCCAATTATTTCCAACAAAAGGCGCGTGCCAGTCACTTGCTTTGGCATCAACAAAGTTCTCGTGCATACACACGAACATGCATATGAATATGTGCAAGCACACACGCATAAAGTCAGCAGCAAAACCCACCCCAATTCAAAACAATTAATGAGATAAATAGGAGTTTTAAATTGCAACTCTAACCTGGTTATCTAACAGATTTCAAAATTAGTTTAATCATCATATTAATATAACATTTATAAAAAAAAACTAAAATTACATTTAATTTTGAATAATTATTATTATTTGAAATTTAATAATTTATTTATGTTTTTCCATAATATTATAAAAGCGAGATAAAAATAAATTAAAACTACATATACATAATAATAAAAAAAATGGTAGCTGCGCGGCAAAATACATCACCAAAATCAAAACAATGACTGCAGACCAATAATCAAAACAAAACATTGAATGGGCGCGTGCCTATCAATGCTTTGGCAACAACAAAATACCCCCCTGGCACACAGACACACACATATGCAAACTCATTCTCGGGCTAGGCTGCTTGGTCTCGATGCTGAAAGACAAAATTTTGACTTCTCGCAGGCGAAGCAATTGCCTTATTGCCAAACTTCATATCACTAACTCTCTTCAAGTGAACAGACGTGTTTTTCTTTTGCTCCCCGAATTTCATTAGAATTCTTTGAATAACCGGTGTTCCATGTAACAAAAGCTTACTAATACTTTCTTATAGTATTTTCTCATATTCTTTTGCTATTTAAATCTGTTCACTCGCGAGTGCTTTCTATTAAATTAGTCAAACATTTTTTGTTTGGTAATTTGGACTTTGGTTTGCTATTGGTTTCTTTGTTTACATCAACTGTTTGTAGCTTTGTTGTTGTATTGCTTGGTCTATTTTTAGATTCTGTCGCGAGCGCGCTTACTCTTTTCAGTTCGCTCTCTCTCTCCTCCTTTCGTTTGCGCTGTGCATTTGTTGTTGCAGTTACTGTAACGACAGCTAGTGCTGTCGCCTACTTAGCATTTGCTCTCTTTTCTTACGTAGCTTGCTCTTAGTTTTTTTGAACGTTTTATTTGGCTACTCTTTTACAGTGGTGTGTGAATATAATGGAAGCAAAACTTATCTGTGCTATTAAAACCTGTCAAAGCGAGATTACATGCGCTCAACCTAGCATTTCATGTTGGCTGTGTGATAATGTCGTACATGCCAAATGTGCCAACGTCAATGGTACAACTGCTGACGCTTTAGCTAAGCGCATTGGGCTGCACTATTGCTGTGTGGAGTGTCGTGAGGTGCAGAATGATATGAGATCTTTTATGCGGCAGACACGGAAAGGCTTTCGGGAACTGTTTAGTGGTTTTCGTACGCTATCTCAACAGTTCTCTAAGCTGGACTCGGAATTTAATGGCCTTCAGCTGTTGAGTGAGTCCCCGAAGCGCAAAAAAAATCTACGCGCAAAGAAGAAACCCAGTCTGCTGTTATTCTGCCTTCGACCGCCTCCGCTCAGGATAGTACTCCGTTGACACAGCCGTTGAAACCGATCACCACATCTGTGGTAACGAGATCGGCGGCCCAGAAGAATTCGGTTCCCGAATCTGTGAACAACGAGTCTCTGCAGCCAATGACGCCAAACTTGCCCTCTACGTTATCACCTACCCTAATCTCGATACCTGTGTCTGACTTACCCAGGGTTTCAACCACTGATTCCTTATCAGTGGTGCCCAAGCCTCTTGTAGGGATTCCCCCGAGGAAGCAAATCTTTGTTTCCAGGCTTGCCCCTGATCTCACATCTGATGATGTCATGGCTTATATTCAAGCTAAAATAAAAGCCACTGAGATAAAGGTGGAAAAATTTAAGTTCTCCTATGATCGGGACGTATCATCTTTTAAACTTTGTGTCCCTAATGAATGCTTTAACCTCATATGCACGGCTGATTTTTGGCCAGCTCATATCATGGTTAAGGAATTCGAGACAAAGAAGAAAAAGAATCGGCAGCCGATTAGACTTACTTTGCCAAACCAGACCACTGCGCGTAATAAGACGACGACAAAAAACTAAGTTCGTGTCTTTCTTTCTCTTATCAAAATGTAACTTCTCTTTTTCTTGCCTACCAAAACGTTAGAGGCCTTAACACTAAGCTTTCTAAGCTGTATGCTGATTCTGTATCCTTTGATTACCACTTACTAATATTTACTGAAACTTGGTTGAAACCAGAAGTTGAAAGTTGCTCGATTTCCCCAGACACGTACATCTGTTTTAGATGTGATCGTTTATCACGAACAGGAGGTGGTGTTCTAATAGCTGTAAAGAATTCGTATGTGCAAAAGTAACAGTGCACTATGGGCAAAAATCCCGAAATTTTTGCATAAACTCCAATTTTAAAGTTAAAGCATTCAAATTTGGCACACATATGTGAAGAATTATTATTGGATTTCGGAATTTTTTTCTTTAATATACCCACGCCTTAAATTTATCCGCCCACATTACCGTAGCCGCGCGTGCGTCGTTCTGTGTGGGATAATCGCCAAAAGTATTTCTAGTTGGTGTAGACTCTTGGAACTTGGCAAAAATATTGTTTCGGATTAGTTCTTCAAGGCATGTTTTGTCAATTGACTAGTTCTCATGTGCTTCAGTATTTTGCATCACCATAGCAGCGTAAAATGTGGAAACTGATATTCGGCTGTAACATGTCATTTTTTTCAAAAAGGGGCAAAAACGGGCAAAAGATATTATTACCACTATAATCTATACACTTCAACGAAAAAAATACCAATTTTAGTAGAACGCTCCTACAGGCGCCAAAAAAGTTACACTCCACGAAACACAATTAAATATGTTAGATTTTAGCTGCAAAAACACATCAACAACATTGGACAATACACGGCGAAATATACAGACACATAAAAACTGACATAAAACCTTGAAAATAAATACCTGTACGATTATTTTCCATATTAACAAATTATTTTCACTCTAACAAAACAGCCAAAACTTGCGCTCCAAATTAATTAATATTTACGAGTGCATTTCGTTCAGTCGATCATGCAGTTAATCAGCTGACTTTGTTAGCGCGGCAATTTTAAACCGTGAGCTTTAAAATTTTTTTAAAAATAGTTTTATTTAATCTAGAGTATTCATATTTAGAAAACACATTAAATTTTGTGATTTAAACATATGAAAAAAAAAGACTTTCTGCAAAAATTTCGAGCTTTTTGCCCATAGTGCAGTGTATCAAATTTCAATCTATATTACCTGTTCTTACATTCCCCCCTCATCCGATATTTCCGTCTACTTGGACCATCTTTCAGCTATTCAAACTGTTGCACCCAAACTATCTGATAGAGATTATCTACAAGCTTTTGGTGATTTTCACTTACCAGAAGTTTGTTGGTCATCTCAATCCGGTATTCTGGCGCCCTCTATCTATAATTCTTTTTTAAATGGCCTATCAGAACTATATTTATTTCAAATTAATAATATTCCTAATTGTAGCGGTAGAATGCTTGATTTAGTTTTCTCTTCTGATATACTTCTTAACACTACCTCCAGAATTGATCCCTTAGTACATCCTGAAGATCCCTACCATCCTACGTTTGACCTTGTTCTAGCTCTGCCTACTCCAATGCAAACTGCATCTGTTCCTCGTAAAGTAAAATCACGTTGTTTCCGTAAGACCGATTTTGACAAACTTAATCATTTAATTTTAGAACATGATTGGTCATTTTTGTATTCATGTTCTGACCTAAATACTTACATCTCATTTTTTTATTCCTCCATGAATTCATTTTTCGACCAATGTGTTCCTCTTGCTTTCCCGGTAAATTCAAACAGGCCACCTTGGTTCTCTCATGAACTTATGAGTTTAAAAAATTTGAAATCTCGGTATTTTAAAAAATTTAAACTTACTCGTAAACCTTTTGACTTCTCAAGATATATTGCTGTTAGAACAAACTTTATTGCTCTAAATGCAAATTGTTACAACGAGTATTTGAGTCGTTGTCGTTTGTAGTTCGCTAAGGACCCTAAGCAGTTTTACAACTTTGTCAACCTGAAACGTAGATCCAGTAGATTCCCATCCTTGTTATTTTTCGGGGAAAATGAAGCAACCACTGATCAGGCCGCAGCCGATTTGTTTGCAGACTTTTTTCAATCTACCTACTCAACTAATCCGTATAGTTCTTCCATACATCCTTACCGTTACCCTATTAATAATTTTAACACTCTTTTTTGTCCTACTATTAACAAAACTTCTTTACTTAGTGATCTGAAATCTTTTAAACCTGTTTTCTCTCCTGGCCCTGATGGAGTTCCAGGATGTGTTCTAAGATTTTGTGCTGACTCACTTCTTAACCCAATTTTTAAGCTGCTTAACTTGTCACTGTCTAACAGTTATTTTCCACCTATTTGGAAAAACTCTTTTTCCATTCCTCTTCACAAAAGTGGTTCTAACCATGATGTGAAGAACTATAGGTGTATATCCAAATTGTCTGCAATACCTAAGATTTTTGAAAAAAATCTTACGGCTCAATTAACCTTTATGAGTAAATCGATAATTTCGCCCCATCAACATGGGTTTGTAAAGGCAAGATCTACAGCTTCTAATCTTCTAGAATTTTCTTCCTGCATTACTTTAGGATTTCGGAAGAAAATGCAAACTGATGTCGTTTATACTGACTTCAGTAAAGCATTTGATTCCGTAAATCATAATCTCTTGATTCATAAGTTAAATTTAATCGGTTTTCCACAAAAGCTTATTTTGTGGATATCCGATTATTTAGCTAACAGGTCTCAACGAGTTCTTTTTAAATACTGTCTATCAAAGCCAATCATAGTAACTTCTGGTGTTCCTCAGGGCAGCCATCTTGGACCTTTGCTTTTTAACCTTTTTATCAACGATCTTCCTTCAATACTTCTTCACTCTAATATCCTTATGTATGCTGATGACGTGAAACTCTGTTTGACGTATAGTGATCCTATACTTAACTTCCTCCAAACAGATCTTGATTTGCTCTTTGCTTGGTGCAGGCATAATCTGCTGCATCTTAACTGTTTGAAGTGCAAAGTTATGTCATTTTACAGCTATCACGTCTTCAACTATACATTTGATTTAAACTCCCTTTCAAGAATAACCGAGTTAAACAATCTAGGTATTCTCATTGATCATAGATTGAAATTTGATCGTCACATTGCGCAAATTGTCAATAAGGCATTTCGAGTACTTGGTTTCATAAAAAGATGGGCCAAAGAATTTAGAGATCCTTATACGACAAAATTACATTACACTTCTTTTGTTCGTCCAATTCTTGAATATGGTTCTTGCGTGTGGTCGCCGCAATATCAGATTCACCAAGATAGAATTGAGTCTGTTCAAAAGCAATTTTTAGGACATGGATTTTAAAAAAATTCATGGACTATTGTGTTTGTCGGAACGGAAATGTGCGTAACAGGCAGAAGGAGGCATCTCCGACCCCATAAACTATATATATTCTTGCTCAGGATCACAAGACAAGTCGATTGAGCCATGTCTGTCTGTCCGTCTGTCCGTCTGTCTGTCTGTATGAACACCTGGATCTTGGAAACTATAAGAGCTAGAGTCATCAAATTTTGTGACAACATACGTATATATTGCAGTGTCTCAAAGTTTTTTTGAAATTTGGACACGCCCCTTCCCGCCTCAGAAAATCAGTAATAACTATTTAAAAACTATTTAAAAACTACAATATTAGCTCAACAACCAAAGTTGTATATCTTACATAACAACTACCATGCCACGGACGTTATGTGAAAATTGCATTTAAATCGGACTATAAATAAGTGAGATATGATACGAATTAAACTCACTTTGAACATACATACTTAAGCATACCTAATTTACGCAAGCATACCGAAGTTCAAATCTAGCGCCAGACACACAGCATTTTATTAAACTTTTTATTTGCATTGTATGGTAACAGAATTGGTTCACAATGCAGCTTTGCCGATGGGCCAAGGAGTGAGGCAATAGCCGAATGGTTAGAGTGGCGGACGGCTGCGAGAGAGTTCGTGTGTTCAACTCTCCCGGTTGAGGCGGGTGCGAATTTTCATTTATTAATTATTTTTTTGTTTTTAGGCCATGGATTTTAAAAAAATTCATGGTCTATTGTGTTTGTCGGAACGGAAATGTGCGTAACAGGCAGAAGGAGGCATCTCCGACCCCATAAACTATATATATTCTGAATCAGTATCAGTAGCCGAGTCGATTGAGCCATGTCTGTCTGTCCGTCTGTCAAAATACATATAACTGCATATGCCGCTTACCCAGATCATGAAACTTTTTTTCTTTTGTGTGCCTGTGTTATTAATGATGTGATATGATATCATATACATATGGTACATACATATATTGCAGTGGTTCAACCAATTTAATTGCCATTCAGCATATTTTTATACCCTTGCAGAGGGTATACTCATTTTGGACAAACAAAACAAAATACATGTAAGGTTATTATTAAAGTAAGTTTATTATAATGGTTCAAATCAATTCAGTAAGGGTAATTAATACAAAATAATGGCGTTACAACTTTAGTGTTCTTCAACTTAATATTTGGCAACTTTTACAACTTAATAGCGGCTTAATTTCTGCACGATCAACTGTGTACTTTTGCGCGAGACGACCGACTACGACTCTCTTTCGCTTCTCTCTTCTGGCAACGCTCTTCGGTTCGCAGGCATGCCAACTGTCCTCTGTTGGTGGGGTTGCCAACTTGCATCAAAGTATACCATCTTACATTCGGCCCTCCTGATCTTCCTCATCCGTCCCGGATGACAAAATATCCTCGTTCTCGGCTACATATTTCCACAATCAAATATCTCCCTTCCGCCTTTTTGTCTTTTGAATTTCGCGGCTATGTACAAAGCGCTACAGAGCTCGTATCTGGCAACACTATACATAATTTGAAAGGTCTTGACATAACCTACAAAACGACGCTACGCATGGTTAGTTTGGATATTTCGTTCAACAGTTATAGACGTGTAAACATGGAGTTCACTAACGCCGAAATTCGCGCTATTTTAAAGTTTTCCTTCGTTAAAGGCAAATCCGCTAGAGAAACGTTCCGTGAGATTAATGGTGTTTTGGGGGATGGTACTCTATCACTTCGAACCGCGGAGGAATGGTTTCGACGATTCAGAGCCGGTGAAAACGACACCATGGATAAGCCAGCCGGCGGAAGACCTGTGACGACAAATACCGATCAAATCATGGAATACATCGAGTTAAACCGGCATGTGGCATCTCGTGACATCGCCCAGGAGATGGGAGTTAGTCACCAAACCATTTTAAACCATCTGCAGAAGGCTGGATACAGAAAAAAGCTTGATGTTTGGGTGCCGCATGATTTGACGCAAAAAAACCTTCTGGACCGAATCAACGCCTGCGATATGCTGCTGAAACGGAACGAACTCGACCCATTCTTGAAGCGGATGGTGACTGGCGACGAAAAATGGATCACATACGACAATATCAAGCGAAAACGGTCGTGGTCGAAGGCCGGTGAATCGTCCCAAACAGTGGCCAAGCCGGGATTGACCGCCAGGAAGGTTTTGCTGTGTGTTTGGTGGGATTGGAAGGGAATCATCCACTATGAGCTGCTCCCATATGGCCAGACGCTTAATTCTACCATCTACTGCGAACAACTGGACCGCTTGAAGCAGGCGATCGACCAGAAGCGTCCAGAATTGGCCAACAGGAAGGGTGTAGTGTTCCACCAGGACAACGCCAGACCACACACTTCGTTGATGACTCGTCAGAAGCTACGGGAGCTCGGATGGGAGGTTTTATCGCATCCACCATATAGCCCGGACATAGCGCCAAGTGATTACCACCTGTTCCTGTCCATGGCGAATGCCCTTGGTGGTGTAAAGTTGAACTCAAAAGAGGCATGTGAAAAGTGGCTGTCCGAGTTCTTCGCAAATAAGGAGGGGGGCTTCTACGAGGGAGGTATTATGAAGTTGCCGTCTAGATGGAAACAGATTATCGAACAAAACGGCGCATATTTGAACTAAATCCGATCACTGTATCACTTTTTATAAAGCATTGAATAAAGAGCAAAAAAGCGGAAGGGAGATATTTGACACCCTAATATAACACTTCGCCGGGGGTCATAATAAACCGAAGACCACTCGGCCGCCATTTTTCGCTGTTTGAGTACTCTATATGTTCAATGCTTAGTGTCAGGACTTTTCGAAAGCTACAAAACAAAAAATTGTTAGTTAGTATTTTCGTTTTATCTCGTCGAGATTTATAAGGATCAATCGTCAGATCTTGACGCCTCGAAAACGGCGATCTCCCCTTTTGATTTATTAATTTTATATATAAAATAACAGCACTAAGCAATAAACACATAGAGTCCTCAAACACTGTTGGAGGCACTGTTTGAGGCAGATTTTTCAGACCAGCTGCCCCAGAGAAGAAGCAGAACAGAAGCATTGAGAATAAAGACTTCGGCTGAACGCTCGACCAGAGCAGCTCGCTGTTCGGCTGGGGCAGCTCGCTGTACAAACAGTGCATAGCAATAAAACTGCTTCAGTCGCACAACGATAGCGGAACTATGAGCATGTGTGTACTTCTTTGCGCTGTGCGATCGTTTCAATGTGTGCGTGTATGTATGCACATGCTGGCGTTGCTTGTGCAGTTTGACAACAGACAAATGCTTCGGCCACCGCGCTGGAAGCCTGAAGTCAATTTTACTTATGTAATATATATTGTATATACATACATAATTGCGTCTCCGATTTCTCGCACAGATGGCCATCTCCGGATTTGTGCGTCATCAGTGGTTATGAGGTTGCCTGCTAGATCTCTGATAGGTTGGGACTGTTTGTTCTGTCTTCCGGTGATCCGTGTAATCAACTGGTATAGCGAGCGCATGTTGTTTTGTCCTGCCGCTCGTTCCGCGTTGTCCGCAAATCTATCCATTAGAGCTCTCTTCTCTGTCAGACTGTTTCTCCGTCTGATTAGGTCCCACATCCTCTCGGATATCCAGCCGATCCTTTCGCGTTGTTGTGTGCCAAGTATTTGTTCCGCGGTGGTCCTAAGTGTCCTACAAGTGTGTTCCCATGGGCGTTCTTCTTCTGGGATCAGTTGTTCTCGCAATGTGAATGCCATCCTTGCATTCAGGTTGTTGTCCCTCAGGAGGTGAAGATTTAGGGGAGGTGCCCTACGATGTTGGCTGCTGGTAATGATCCTCGAGTGATTGCCGTTCAACTTTATTGCAAGTTCTCCAATGACCAGCTCGTGATCGCTATCTATATCTGCTCCCCTTTTATATTCCTACAGCATGTCTGCCGCCCGCCTTCATTACTGCCACTGTGCAGAGCTAGATTGCTATTGGATGTTGTTGGTTCCCCACTGCCAGGCCACCTCATCTCGCTAATGCCAGCTATCGCTACCTGCAATTTCTCCATTTCTGCCTCGAACTGCGCTAATCTTGATGGTTTCTTTAGAGTTCTAACGTTCCATTGTCCAATTCGTTTCCGTTTTGAGATGCCTAAGGTCGTCAACGAGTTGGGAGAGCCGTTTATGTTCAATTCTCTTGTATTGGTTTCTGTAATCAATTGGATTTTTCGTTCGAACTGGTGATTGGCCAGATGCGACTTATCCCAATGGTGGGGCTGCCACCTGTCGCCTACTGGGAGTGGCGTCCACCGTTTACCATTTGTCTTTGGTGTTAAAATAATGAATAGTTATAGATTTGATAGACGTGGAGAGTACGATACAGTCTTAGTTTTAGCATCATTCATAGGTGGTGTTGTTGTTGTTGCTGTACGCAATGAATGGTGCTTGGTTCTATGTGAAGGGGGAGAGGGTTTAGGCAAGGGGGTTGCCGAAACATCGATTTTTTTGGCATTTTTACAATTTTAAAGTTGCTCTAAATTTAAAAAAAAAACTTTTTTAAAATTAAACGACATTTTAAGCTCAAACAAATTTTTTTTATATTTTCACCGCCTTCAGCAACAGAGCTATTTTCAATTAAAGTTGACGAAATCGATATAAGTTTTTACTTTAAACTAGTGTTTGAAAATCTCTTATTATTTTGAAAGCGATTTTCTGACAAGCGGTACCAAAAAAAATTTATTACAAAATGGAAAATAACAATCAACGTCCGTATTGTAAATTAATAACATAAAGTCCGTGGTAAATGTGCTTTATTGTCCAATTGTGCTATGTGTTGTTGATGTGTTTGTAGACATTAACTTAGTAAAGTATTTGTGAATTGTAGTGGCTGGAACTTTAGTTGAGTCGAATTGCGACAAAAGTTAAAAATGAGGAGTTGTTAATTAAAATATTGTTAATCGCTATCCATCCTCCTTTTTTGCCCGTTTTTGCCCCTTTTTCCGAAAAATAACATGTTGCAGCTGTGCACAAATTTTCTCATTCAATGTTGTTCGAATTTTGGAGAAACAACAATCGGGAAGAAAAGGCTCTTGACGATTTTATTTTTGGAAACATAAATAAAAAGAATCTTACGAAAAAACAGGTTATCTTAGTTCAAGAAAAAATACGGCGGTTTCTTGGTTTTATTAAAAAACAATTACCAAAATGCAATAGAATGTTAGACCGTTTCAAGATAAAGCATTCACGATGGCTAGCATCTGATATGATCATAAAGGTTCCTGCAACAAAATGTCATAAGCCAGGTCGGAAAAGATTGAGTTATATCAATGCAGGACCTCGCTTAAAGCGTAAATTAGCTTCTGACCTGTCTTCAAAACAGCATTTTTCGATGCCTCTTTTTTTACATGCTGCGTCTCTGTCTGCCAAAAAAAGAAAACAGAATGATTTGGCACATTTTCTTAAGAAAGCCATGAACAGAGAATTTATAACTAGTTTTCGTAAAAAACTCGACGAACCAGATTTATTGCCCATAAGTCCAAATGAGGCATTGGCATTTTTAATTGAAAAGTCACTATCAAAACAGCAATACGCAAACATTAAAGCCCTGACTAAAAATCACGGATATGACATTTTTCCATCATATGCAGAGGTCAGCAAGCTAAAATTGCAATGCAGGCCAAAAGACATAACTTACTCTGAAACTAAAGCAGAAGTAATCTTACAAAATTTATTGAACCATACAGCAGATCGAATATTTGAAATGCAAAAAGAGGTTATTACAAATTATAAAACAAATTCTTTGCAAATTAATTGTCAGCTATGGGTTTGATGGGCAAAGTGTATATAAGCAACAGGGCAAAGTGTATATAAGCAACGCATGGATTCGGGATTCGGATTCGGCGAGCCTGTTGTAACAGATCACTCTCTCTTTGTAACAACAATAATTCCGCTAAAAATAGTAGATCGGCAAGAAAAAAATTATATGGGCTAATCAGTCACCACAATCGATAAGATTCTGCCGTCCATTAAAAATGGAATTTGCAAAAGAGACGGAAGATCATATTCTAAACGAAAAACAAAACAAACTTTCAAATAGAAAACCTTAAAAAACACACTTATTTGTGTGGTGAACAAAAGGTTAATGTGCAATATGTTCCGTTAATGACATTAATTGATGGTAAAGTTTTAAATATTTTGACTGGCACAAAATCATGTCAATTATGCCCACTTTGCGGTGCAAAGCCGAATCAATTTTTAAGTACAACTAATTTCTTTTCAATTGACTTCCAAATTAATCCAAATAATCTGCAATATGGAATAAGCCTCTGCACGCATGGATAAGATTTCTGGAATTTATTCTTAAAATATCTTATAGAGCAGAGATAGAGGTTTGGCGGGTCAAAGAAGCTGATAAAGTGGAGGTATCATTGAGAAAAGATTATATTCAACGAAGATTATGGGCTGAAATGGGTTTGGTCGTGTACAAACCGAAACAAAATGGAAGTGAGAACAGCAACGATGGTAACACCGCGATTGATGTACTGTCAGACATTTTAGATTTCGACATCAATATTTTAAAAAAGTTCCAGACAATATTAATCGCAATTTCTTGCGAATACAAAATCAATCCGGAAAAATTTAAAGCTTTGTGTGCCGAGACATTTAATTTATATATAAAAAGATACTCTTGGTACCCAATGACGCCAACCGTGCACAAAGTGTTGGTCCATGGTTACCAGATTATAGAATACAGCATTCTTCCTGTTGGAGTTCTAGGAGAACATGCGTCTGAAGCACGAAACAAAATGTATAAGCAGGATAGACGATCGCACTCGCGAAAATGTAGCAGGCTGGACACTATGACCGACGTATTTAACAGGTCAATGGATTCTTCTGATCCTTTGCTGTCCACTCTAAATTTAAATAGAAGAAAAAAAAATAAAACTAATCTGCCAAATGAAGTCATAGCGCTTTTGGAAGCTGCAGATATCGCCACTTCAACTTCATTTATTGTTGACAATAATGCAGAAGACGAAGATAATGAATGGAAATTTTTGGATTAGGGAAAATAGAACTGGAAGAAGAAACTATTGACGATTTAACATTATAATAAGTAAATATGTATAATATATATACATAAAACTAACATACATGTATTTACAACTTTATTACAGATATTACAGGTGCTGATGACAGAAAAATCTTTAAAATCAGTTTTTTTGTTTTTTAAATTATAAACTCACACTGAATAACTTATATATAACTAAAGTTTTTATTTTATCTTGCTAATTATAAAGGAAACATAGATAACAAAAAAAACGAAATTCAGACCTATTGTTAGTAATACACCACAATTCAGAGTTTCTATCTTTAAAGGTAGAGTAAATGCCGAAAAAAATGAGTTTTTTCCCACTGTGAATTGGAAAAATACTTTCTATTAAGTAGAAAAGCATTTTATAAGAGGGACGTTGAAAAGGTCATGCCTCTTGCCATGAGTGGGTTGCGAACCCACGACCTCATGCATAGCAGACAAGTGCGTTGCCCACTAGGCTATGAAAAATTTAATCCAATATATAAAATAAACTTGATCTGCACATAGTATACAGGAACCTGATGCCAAATTTAATGGTCAAAAAAGAGTATATATAGAGAGTGACTTAGATTTAGTATTTTACTGTAAGCGTTTTTATCGTTGTTGTAATTGGTCCCACCGAATTAACTAAGAATTATGCTATGCTTGGCGCGTCAGATCAGTTCGTCTGGTAATATCCAAGAGTGAGGGAAGAGAAACTCCGGTATGTAAACTTGGGATTAGATTTATGGTTAAAGCTTTGTATTAACTTGCAAACTATATTTTTTGCCTATAGAATAAAACCATCATGATTCAGCCCTTCATTTGTCTGATGTGTGGTTAATGAATGTTAAACACATTTCCTGGATATTGTCGGCGTCTCGACAGATATAATAACACTGTGAAAATGTATGGAGCAGGCAGATGGAGGTATGGGAGACACCATTAAGTATATATGTATGTATATTCTTGCTCACGATCACTAGCCGAGTCGATTTAGCCATGTCTGTGTGTCCTTCCGTCTGTTTAAACGTCAGTGAAAAATTCTCCAAAATATAGCAAGAAGTTTTATGCATTTTATTTGAAATATACAAAGCTTTCTACAATATATATTTATGTTATATATTATATATATTTTATGTAAACACATTAGCTGTTAATCAATTGGCTTTGAACAATCAATGTCCGGAGTTGCTGCGTCAGATTATTAATAAGTTCTTCTTTGACTAATAGTAAACTTTCTAGGTAGCGCAGTTTATGGCATATCGAGCAAATGTATTTGTCTTTCTTCTGGATTTCTAGTACCAACTCTTCATATGCCGAATAGGAAACCTGCCTCTCTTTTCTCGTTGTCTGTCGTCTTTCCTCATTGATTTCCTTAAGTTTAAGTTTATCTCGCTCAAGATGCATCAGATTAAGTAGTAGTATCTTTAATGCATTAATTTTCCCATGGGCTACATTTCGGAGTTCTGGATAAGTGAGACCGACTCCCATTCGTCGTAGCACCTTTAGGTTAAATGCCTCCCAATTGACGAGCTTAGAAAAGCTTCTACTTTCCGATGTAATGTAATTTCCCATATTCACTAATTTCGGACAGACGTTGCTAATGATCCGAGCTACGGTCGACACGTCGGTTAAAACATGACGGCATTTGCGTTTGTTTAATTGCAATCCCTTTTGGATCAGCCAATCATCTAGCTCCAGTTGATCCATGGCGTTTAATTTTTGCGACAATGACATAGTTAATACAATATATTACCTTCAATACAATACAATTAATTTTAATCAAATTTTGAAATACTTCTGACAGATCAAAATACAATAAGCAACTGACATGATTCATTTGTATGTACATATATAGTATAACAGAAATTAACGTAATTTTAATAAACACAAATACTTTCAACTCTAACTAATATAAGCGTCGACTTATACACTAAATTTATGGTGAGAAATTGGCCCATTTTATTTGATTTTTTTGTTTTACTTATATTATTTTTTTGTATGAATGTAAATTATCTACGATTAATACAATTAATAGTTTAACAATTAATGAAACACCCGGCTTTCGTTAATTTTGCAATACATTCCCTTAACGATTTGTAAATTAGTTATTATTATTTTTGCTGTTCCACCCAAAAATCCGTATTGGCGCTATTGAATCGAGCCTCTGCGCTAGCATTACTCAAATCACAATCGTCAATAAATTCAACGTGTGTAAACGGAAAATGTCCTTTATGTCCCTTTAACTCGCCCTCCCATTGTCCATTTATGTTGGTTTTTGTCACTTTTATTATATCGCCCACTTCCAGTCTGAGCGCAGTTTTATCATATGCATTTGGTACCCTTGACTGTTTAACACGTGCCCGCGCAGGAAGCTTACGCTGTGAACATTTAAATATCGGATAAGAATATGTAATAATCAAATATGCCGTCGTTTCTTACGTTCAGGTCGGTTTTTTTCAATGTATTATTAAACTGGCAGGATGAGACGGCAGGTAGCTCGCAGTTACCGCCGGACAAGTCGTTCCCGCGATAAAGACTGTTGTTTATTGTGGGTCCAGGCTCCATTCCATTTTGTACAATACATTCATCATCATACTAGAAAACAGAAAAAAGTAAACAGAATTCAAAAATTAAATGTTTATTTTTGTAAATGATGATATAAACCTATGGTCAGTGAAATAGATATGTATGTACCATGTCTTTTCAAATTGTCAGTATAAAAGTAAGCACATTACACAAAGGTAATGGAAGTTTATTTAAGATTTAGCCGTAAGTTAACCAGATTTAAGAAAACATTTAAAACTATAAATATCCATTCGTAGACATGTATTAGTTCTGGAAAACATGGTTACGAGATAAACTCTCGTTCAAGAAATGTATGAATAAATTAATGAAAAAAAACAAAATTTCTTTTAATTTAACTAAAGAACCTTCCTTAAATTAATATATTTAAGCAATAAATAAAATTAAATTTAAATTTGAATTAATTTAAATGTAAAAATAAAATTTCCCTTAATTTAAATTATATTATTTAATTTTAAATTTTTAATTATTAAATTTTTAATTTTAATTGTAATTCAAAAACACTCGACTGCTATAGCCGACTTTTAAAAAATAAATTATACTGTTTTTATGTTAATTAAAAACAATATCATCACAAAAGAAATGAACTGGTTCATAGTAGAGTTGTTCAAACAGTGCATAGCATCAAAACTGCTTCAGTCGCACAACGATAGCGGAACGATAAGCATGCGCGTACTTCTTTGCGCTGTGCGATCGTTTCCATGTATGCGTGTATATATGCACGGCCCGCGTATGAATGTGTGCGTTGCTTGTGAAGTATGGCAATAGGCAAATGCTTCGGCCAGCGCGCTGGCAGCCTGAAGTCAATTCTGTGTTTCGGCGTCGAGAGCCTATACACAGGAACAGTGGCCAAAAATGGTTATCTTGCAGCGAAAATTTTAAAACTTTTGAAAACATGTGTCTTGTTCTATGAGGATAATTTTATTTAGTGATTACATATTTATGTATTCCGAATTTTTTATTTTAATTCATAAATTTTGTCAATATTGGTAAACTCATATACAAAAATATACAAACGCTACAGTCAGGAGCTGACTGTATAAGGCCATGGATTACACAACCCCACAAAAAAAAAAGTTTGTCATGATCTGGGTATGCGGCATATGCAGTTATATGTATTTTGGGTCGCTGAATCCGAATCCGGGGTCAGAAATTCCCCATCACGTCTGGATTTCGACCTAACCTCAAAAAACTGAAAAACCTTTGGATATCTCCCAAAAGATAAAGAATCATGATCTGGACATGCGATATATGTTTTAACATGTATTTTGTCCTTCTAAATCCGAAGTCAAAATTTAAATAGCACGTCGGAGTTTCGACTTAACCTCAAAAAACATGAAAAATTTTTAAAGTCCCAAAAAATAATGGGGGGTCATGATCGGGTCATGCGATATAAGTTTCTATATGTTTATAGACCTTCCGAATCCGAATCCAATATCAAAACCAGCCAATAACGTCTGAATTTCAACCTAACCTAAACAAATTTTGAAAAACTTTCAAAATTTTGAAATGTTTTGATAATTTATTTTGGCATTTATGCAAATACATATGTATAATCACGTATTTAATTTATGTTTTTTATTAGTTAAAATACAGTTTTGAAGCAAACATTCATTACTCATATGAATCTATTGCGAATACAGATAAAACAATGCTCAAAAGATAGTATACCAACAAAAAGCTTTTTTTATATTAAATTTAAATACACCCTAATCTAATGTTAAAAAAAAATAAAAATGTTGGAAGTTTTTGAAAAAATTTTTAGGTTAGGTTAAAATTCTGACGTGATAGGCTGGTTTTTTTTCGGATTCGGAAGGTCCAAAAACATATAGAAACTTATATCGCATGACCCGATCATGACCCCCCATTATTTTTTGGGACATTAAAAATTGTTTATGTTTTTTGAGGTTAAGTCGCAACTCAGACGTGCTATGTAAATTTTGTCTTCGGATTCGGACTTAGAAGGACAAAATACATGTTAAAACATATATCGCATGTCCAGATCACGATTCTATATCTTTTGGGAGATATCCAAAGGTTTTTCAGTTTTTTGAGGTTAGGTCGAAATCCAGACGTGATGGGGAATTTATGACCCCGGATTCGGATTCAGCGACCCAAAATACATATAACTACATATGCCGCATACCCTGATCATGACAAACTTTTTTTTTTGTGGGGTTGTGTTATCATAGTATACCGTAGGCAATAGGTATAGGTATGCATTTCTAGCGCGTACCAAATTTCATTACATGTGCTTCTTCTTGATTTTTTTTTGTCACAAACTAAGAATGCAAATTGCGTCTTGTCGTTTTGTCTAATGTCTCACCATTTTCGACAACTGCGATAGATGTTCAGTGGCTGAGTGGACTATGTCCCGGACTCTAAGACCAATGATATTGAGCGTGTTCGAGGTTCGATTGCTGCCGCGATCAACATGTGAAATTCTTTTGTATTTCATAATTTTTTTTAAATAAATTAAAAGCTCAAAAACATTAAAGAGGGGCGACGGCGGTAGGCGATTTTTAAGTTTTAGTTACGCAATGTATGTAATTAGAACTTAGTTTTCTTTCGTCGGTACACAACAGCAACTGCAAAACTAATTGTAGATATTTATGTATGTACATATATACAATCGTGCAATAATGTGTGTTGAAGTGGGACGCCAATACATACATGTGGATATGCAGATATGTATGTATGGGCGTCCCACTCGCACATTCATAACTTTACAAGGGCTTATGATCTATCTCTGGTATTTTCTAGCATTCTAATTGCAAAATATTGAGAGCATAACAAAATAGGAAACATCCAATTGGAATCTTACTGAACTTGCAAAGTCATAACAGACAAAATACGGAAAGCGTGACGTCATTGAAGAACGCATTAGTTCGCGTTTTTTTGATGCGTGCTAAATAATATAAAAATACTTAACTTTAATTATAAATAATAAATATTATTTATAGCTATTATAATTTGATTGTCTTTCATATGAAAACAAAGTAATGAACATTTTTTTTATTTTTATTGAAATTTAATTAAATAATTTAATTTGATTGACTGTAACTTTTCTTTTGGTTTTTAGAATAAAATAATTAATAAAAAATAATAAAATTTTCACATAACGCCCGTGGCTAGGTATTTGTCATGTAAGATATACAACTTTGGTTGCTGAGTTAATATTGTAGTTTTTAAATAGTTATTACTGATTTACAGAGGCGGGAAGAGGCGTGTCCAAATTTTAAAAAAACTTTGAGACACTGCAATATATACGTATGTTGTCACAAAATTTGATGACTCTAGCTCTTATAGTTTCTGAGATCCAGGTGTTCATACAGACAGACAGACGGACAGACAGACATGGCTCAATCGACTCGGCTACTGATACTGATTCAGAATATATATAGTTTATGGGGTCGGAGATGCCTCCTTCAGCCTGTTACGCACATTTCCGTTCCGACAAACACAATAGACCATGAATTTTTTTAAAATCCATGGCTTAAAAATATATAATTATCACAACTTTTTTTTGATATTATAACTTTGCTCTACAAAATATAATATAATTATCAATTTTCAATCCCTCTTCTCAAAAATTAAACATAATTACACATGTTTTCTGATGCTAAAATTATTGCCGCCAAATAACCATTTTGGCTCACTGTAATTCGGTCTCTTAGCTCTCGATGACAAAAACAAAAACAAACACACAGTTGATTTCACGCTGGCCAGGCCCGTAGCTAAAAGTGCGCAGGGTATGCGGTACAAGAAGGGCTCTCAACAGTCAGGGGCTCACGGTTACCAAACATAAAAATGTTATTAATGCGGATATATTTGTAAAATTTAATTCCTTTGGTAAACACAAATATATTTATTAATTAATGTAATTTAAGTACATAGGAGTCCCTGATAAGTATTGCACAGGGGCCCGTAAAACCCTCACTACGGCCCTGTGGTCAGTCTCTAGGCTCTCGACACCGAAACACAAAATTGACTTTAGGCTGCCAGCGCGCCGGCCGAAGCATTTGCCTATTGCCTTACTTCACAAGCAACGCATACATTCATACGCGGGCCGTGCATACATACACGCATACATGGAAACGATCGCACAGCGCAAAGAAGTACGCGCATCCTTATCGTTCCGCTGTCGTTGTGCGACTGAAGCAGTTTTGATGCTATGCTCTGTTTGTACTGAGAGCCGAACAGCGAGCTGCCCCGGTCGAGCGTTCAGCCGAAGTCTGCTTCTGTTCTTCTTCTTCTGTGGGGCAGCTGGTCCGAAAAATCAGTCTCAAATAAAGTCAGAGCTGTTTGACGTCTCTATGTGTTCATTGCTTAGTGGTTCAATCTTTAGTTAATTCGTTCGAGTCTTTTGGTCTTCGTAGGTCAAAATCTTATTCTTTCATTGTATTTTGCCTTTCTTCGTGCATGTTTACAAATGTCGATCATTATTTTGAAAGTAAATGTTTTAAATAAAAGTGATTTCATGTGGTTTTAATTTAAATATATATTTAATTTTGTTTACATTTAAACTGATTGTTAAAATAATGATCGACAGTTGTAAACATGCACGTAGAATGGCAACTCTAAAAAAATTCTAAAAGACCAATGAACTAAAATCAGGGATTTTTTAGGGATTAGTTCATTAGTTCAGTTTGCGGATTAGTTCAAACGAACTTAGTCTGAACTAAACTGTACAATTCTAATTCATAGTCACTAGGTCGTAAATGAAAACGGACGTTATTGAAATTGTAATTCGACCATTGAAAATGGTCAAAAAAGGGTATACTAACTTTGTGCAAATGTATGTACAAGGCAGAAGGAGGCGTAGCAGACCCCATAAAGTATATATATTCTTGCTCAGGATCACTAGCCAACTCGATTGAGCAATGTCTGTCTGTCTGGATGTCCGGATGACCAGGTGAACATACACATCTCAGCTATTATAAAAGCTAGAGACACCAAATTTGTCATGAAGGTTTCTGTGTACCTGACGCAGATCAAGTTTATTTCAATTGTTGGGTGCCACGCCCACCGGACTCGAAAATTAATAATTTAAATTTTGAACTCCATTTATACGCGCTGTATAAAAGATACAACTTTCTGACTTAAACATATACTAAGCTGAATTAAATATCTACGTATATCCGATCGGACAATAATCACAGAAGTTATTTAAGAAAGTATGAGCATACAACCAAGTGCTTCTGTCAGCTAAGAAGGGAGGCGGGCAAGCGCGAGCGCCATCTGTCGGGATTCATTTTAAAGCATGTGCATATGCATATGTGTATGAATTTAACAAATTAAACTACACGGGAACATAGGTCGCGTTTTGCGCGACTGTTGCTCTCGTTTAATGTTTATGTAGCTTGTTGTAAACACTTACACGCTGCACATAGGGCACAGGGATTTGTCCCACTTGACCCACCGAATTCCGGGCAGTCCACCATTGATCCTCATCCTTTCGAATTATGGATAGTACTTCGCCTCGTTGAAAGGGCAAGTCATCTTGATCCTGCCAAAATAAAAAACACACGTGATAACAAAATACTGTGATAATATTCAAATTTTGATTTGTAATAAACTTACACTTCCAACGAAATCAAATTTTCCAATCACTTTTTCGACTTTCTTATGTGCGGGTCGCTTTAGGGGGGTAGTGTCTAAGTAGTGCAGCGTGTAAAAGGTTAAGAGCCTTGGAAGATTCTCAAACGACTGATCTCCGATGCGGTATACGATTTGGTCCTGTTGCTGCACTTTGTTAATAATGTAATTGCTCACTTTGGTATCTTCTCTATATTAATTTAAAATCAAATCGATTACCAAGCAAGTGAATAACTATAACAGGGAACGCTCGATATTGATTACTATTAGCATATAGTATGTATGTATATGTATATTTTATCATTGCAATTTACAATTCGCACATTGTAAAAAGTGATTAACAATTTCCGTAATTTAATCGAGTGTCCACTTTATTTATTCAACTTACCTTACGCAAAGGACAAAGTCTCCTTCGATTGTGTTGCTGTCGCGTACTAGAAACATCCCGCGTTCCCGTTCATTCATTAGAACTTCGGTGGCATCTTGGCGGGACATCGAGCCGAAGTACCAACTAGCAGTCATTATAGAATGTTTTGTTGTCGAAATATAATATTTGATATGTATGCGCTTTTTAAATATTGTACTATATATAATATATATGTACATTTTCAAGTTAAATTTATATATAATTTAAAAATAAGCTTCTAAGTAATTCCATGGTACCCGGGTCGGATATCAGTAAGTAAGTACATGTATAATACTTAGTATGTTGTCCTACCTGCTTCTGTCAGATACATCAAATGTATCCATGACTTATTGAAAATGACTTGTCTTCACACGTAAGGTAATTTACTACCAAAATAATTAAATTTTTATATTTTTCTTTGTCTATTCTCGTTTTTCTTTTTAGGCATGTAGATAAAGCTTATCGATTATTATAATAAAACTATTCGATTTTTTTGTCATTCTAGAAAAAACGATTTTTTTTTATTGGATGTTACTATGAATATAAACTAGAATAGAGTACGAGCACTAAGCAATGTTCAATGTACGAGGCCTTACCGATACATAGACAGTTGCTGAATATTCCTTTCGAGTTCTATCGATGTAGTGTGAACTAGTTCACGAACGAAATGTAATGCCACTAAGCAATGAACACATAGAGACGTCAAACAGCTCTGACGTTGTTTGACACTGTTTTTTCAAAAGAGCTGCCCCACAGAAGAAGAAGAACAGAACAGCTGTTCGGCTCTCAGTACAAACAGTGCATAGCATCAAAACTGCTTCAGTCGCACAACGACAGCGGAACGATAAGCATGCGTGTACTTCTTTGCGCTGTGCGATCGTTTCTATGTATGCGTGTATGTATGCACGGCCCGCGTATGAATGTATGCGTTGCTTGTGAAGTTTGGCAATAGGCAAATGCTTCGGCCAGCGCGCTGGCAGCCTGAAGTCAATTTTGTGTTTCGGCGTCGAGAGCCTATACACAGGAACAGTGGCCAAAAATGGTTATCTTGCAGCGAAAATTTTAAAACTTTTGAAAACATGTGTCTTGTTCTATGAGGATAATTTTATTTAGTAATTACATATTTATGTATTCCGAATTTTTTATTTTAATTTATAAATTTTGTCAATATTGGTAAACTCATATACAAAAAAAAATATAATTATCACCACATTTTTTGGTATTATAACTTTCCTCTACAAAATATAATATAATTATCAATTTTCAATCCCTCTTCTCAAAAATTAAACATAAATACACATGTTTTCTGATGCTTAAATTATTGCCGCCAAATAACCATTGTGGCTCACTGTAATTCGGTCTCTTATCTCTCGATGACAAAAACAAAAACAAACACACAGTTGATTTCACGCTGGCCAGGCCCGTAGCTAAAAGTGCGCAGGGTATGCGGTACAAGAAGGGCTCTCAACAGTCAGGGGCTCACGGTTACCAAACATAAAAATGTTATTAATGCGGATATATTCGTAAAATTTAATTCCTTTGGTAAACACAAATATATTAATTAATTAATGTAATTTAAGTAGGAGTTCCTGATAAGTATTGCACAGGGGCCCGTAAAACCCTTACAACGGACCTGTGCCTCAGTCTCTAGGCTCTCGACGCCGAAACACAAAATTGACTTCAGGCTGCCAGCGCGCTGGCCGAAGCATTTGCCTATTGCCTAACTTCACAAGCAACGCATACATTCATACGCGGGCCGTGCATACATACACGCATACATGGAAACGATCGCACAGCGCAAAGAAGTAGACGCATGCTTATCGTTCCGCTGTCGTTGTGCGACTGAAGCAGTTTTGATGCTATGCACTGTTTGTACTGAGAGCCGAACAGCTGTTCTGTTCTTCTTCTTCTGTGGGGCAGCTCTTTTGAAAAAACAGTGTCAAACAACGTCAGAGCTGTTTGACGTCTCTATGTGTTCATTGCTTAGTGGTAATGCCTTTTAGATAATCGATAAACAACAAAACAAGTCTGCAATATATACGATGTATTGATTGATTTTACCATCTCTACTGAATACTAGAGCTGGGAAACTATCGATGGTTGGAACATTCGATATTTCCGATGGTTTTTATTGAAATATTCGATACTATCACGATAGTGCTTTATTTTCTAAATAGTGGTTATACCCATTGTAAATTGAGAAAGGATTTATTGGTTTATTTACTAAACGACTTTTATAAAAAAACATGATTGATTAAACTCATATATTTTTTTTAATAAACAAATAACATTCTTTCATAGAATTAAATCACATTCATGGATACAAAGTAACAATTTTAAAAATAAATTAAGTTAGTCTCAACGATCGCTTATTACCAGGCCGGCTTTGCTGAACATCCTCTCCGACTCCGTTGACGTTGCTGGACACACAAATATTTCCGCGCGTACGACTTCATGTCCGAATCATTTGGTGCACACTAAAAAAAATGCATATCTTATTATATTATTTATCAAAACTTGGTAAAATTAAGCTTACCTTCCAGAAGTCTTAGGGATTCGCTTCTATAGGTATATGCGGCTCTTGACACTTGCACTTCCGACAAATGTATCCATGTTATTTCTGAAACACCGCCAACACCACTTTTTTACCAACACCAACGTTTTGCGCTAAAATTAAAAAAATGTGGTGATAACACTATCGTCCACTATCGAAATCAAATATTCGATAGTGGTTTGAGAAATAAATATTCAATATATCGATACTATCGTGAGTGGTCACCCCAGCTCTACTGAATACGCCATTTTGTGTACAAGAGAAAATTTAAGAAAACACTTATCGAGTGGAGTCACCGTATAAATATAATTAAATAAAAAACATAATGCAAGTGTTCTCAAAAAATAATTGAGTATAGTGGCGCAGAATACGTACTAATTTGTAGCAACTTGAATAGTTATTTCGAACTATCTGTGTATATATACATATGCACAAAATGCTCATGCGCCTTTATAAATATGTTTGCATATGCAGGCATATGTAGCTATGTACGCGTGCAGGGAAACTTGTTTGATGTATGTTCATATGCATATACGTGTATACAGAATTGCATACAAATATCGTATTTAAAGTTTGAATGATATAAAAACTAGTGTGTACGTTTTATCAAAAAAAAAATGCATTGCAAGTTTTACGCACCAAAAATTGTGTTTAATTTCGGTTTGACAACTGCGGCTGCTGATGGTATTTGGATATGAAATAATCTCTCAATCAACCTCATACGTAAGTCGATATCCATTTGTGTTTGTGGTGCTGTATTTAAGTTTATGTATGTACATATGAACATACATGGAAATATATAAAAGGTTAAGCTGCATATTATGACTTTACTTGGTATATAACACCTTGATTTTGTACTATTCTGCAATTTAAATAACGATTTAAAAATTCCAATTTGACCCATTCCCAGGTGAGCCATTTCTTAAAAAAATTTTGACGGTATGAAATGAAATTCTTAAATTGGATAATAAAATTAATGTTGATTGAAAATGTCATGTTTAAAAATCATGAAAATGAAAACATAACATTAGCATAAGTTAAAGGGCGTAAACACTCGTATTCAGATCGAAAAGCATTCAGCGAAAAATTTACCATCTTTGATGTGTGACCAGGTTTACAGTGTTCTCACACTGCCAGTCAGGTGTCTTTGTTTACAATTTTTATTTTCAAATTAAACAACGTTTTTTATACCATTAAAAGGTTATAGTAATTTTGTCCAAATGTATAACGATGCATGACAGACCCCACAATGTATATACATATATACAAGTATAAGTATATTCATAGCTTATGATCACTAGCCGAATCGATTGACCCATGTCTGTCCGGATGTCTGTGTGAACACACAGAACAATAAACACACAAGTTATTTAAGAAAGTATGAACATAACACCAACACTTTTGTCTCAGCTAACAAGGGAGACAGGCTAGCGCAAAGCACAAGCGCCACCTGTCGAGAATAATTTGAAAGCAGGCAAGCACGAGAAATATCATTTTTTAATGAAATAAATATTTTATATTTTACTTAAAGCTGTGCTGTGAAAGTATTTCTGGATGTAAGGACTTCCCCTATCCCAATGGCAGGACTAAAGTATTGCCGAACAGTATTAAATGCATTATCAAATTGGATCCAATTTGAATACCAATTAAATGTTGCTTACACAAATGTTGGGCCACATTTTAAGATGATTTTTGTGATGCTCGTAGCCTTTAACCTAATATGCTCGTCACAGCCAATATTATTCGAAGAACAGAACCAGAATCTGGCTCCTTATGGTAGCTCAGAAAGCCCACCCAAGCGAACTGCTGCCTACAAGTCATTGTTAAGCAATGGCTCCGTTGCGGTCAACGGGTATTTGGACAAACTTGATAACTTAGAGCGCAGTGTGGCTGCTGTGCTAATTAAAGTCGCCTATGGGACAACATCGACAACTAAACGAAGCATCCCTGACAACAGCTATATATTGGGACTGACAACGGTGGCGACTCCTCTCTTAACCACTCTCAGGTAAGTAATAATTGAAATACAAATAATAAATAATATTTTAAATGACACACAGTTGTAGCCATACTAATAATTACATGACTATTAAGTAAATATATATAATATATAATTTAGATGTATATATAATATATACATATATATATATATATAATATACAGTTGCGGTTAAAATAATAGCACCATTGGCACGATTTTTGTTCGTCACAGTTTTTCTGGTTTATCTGACGCTTTTTGATTATTTTCTTTACTAAAATTTAATGATACAATGCTTTTCAATGAATTAACGAATAAAGTTAGCAGATCTTATTGGTAGTTTTTAAAATAATTGCGAAAACAAAAGAAAACCTTCGAATTGCGGCGGTAACAAAAATAGCACTATTGTGCAAAGTTGGTTAAAACTAAATAATAAAACAAAATATTTATTCAGGAAATGAATTATATCTATAGTAATATGTTTTAGTAATATTAATATTTAGTTGCGTGGCCTTTTTTGGTGATCACAGCTGCACATCATCTAAGCATTTTTGTCCCATGATTCCTTCAGAACAGCCCAAAGGTCCTTATTATTTATTAGTTTAGCTTCAGAAACCTTTTAGTTAACGTCCGACCAAAGGTTTTCAATAGAATTCAAATCCGGTGACTGAGCAGGCCATTCCACAAGGATGATCAAGTTATCCTCAAACCATTTACGAGCATTCTTGCTGGTGTGTTAAGGATCATTATCCTGCTGGAATACCCAGATCAAAGGTATTTTGTATTCAGCATATGGCAACAATATTTTTTAATATGTCCGTGTAAACATGTTGATCCATGATCGTTTTTATGTAGTGTATCGGACCTACTCCATGGTATGAAAAACAAGCCCACACCATGATATTTGAGCCTCCATGTTTTACCGACTTAAATGTTAAACGAGGATTATATTCAGCTTTTGGTGGACGGCGAACATTAGAACGAAAGCCTTTACGGCCAAACAAAACTATTTTGCCCTCATCTGACCACAATATGTTGCGCCATTTCTCCACGGGTCAATCCAGGTGTGACTTGGCAAACTGAATGCGTTTTGACACATGCTTCGCTGTCAAAAGTGGGACTTTTCTTGGGCTGCAGGCATTCAGGTTATTTAGTCTCAAATGTTTACGGACTGTTTCCACGCTTGCAGCTATCTGAAGCTCCTTTTTTAGCTCCGTAGCCGGCTTTAAAGGGTCCTTCTTGCATTGCCGAACCAAGTGATTGACCTCCAATTTGGTCAGTGCAGGCTTTCTTCCACGTGGTTCTTCCTTTTTTTCGAATAATATTGCATTGCAGATCATTTTATTTAAATATCCGACAATTTTACCAATTTCAGAGATCATGTTTTTGATCAAACTTATTTTTTCGTCGGTACAATGCTTTCCGTGACCCATACTGAGAAAATTTATCCTTTTCCTTTCGAAAAAACTCAATCCAAATCTTTAATACAACTGCCTTTTTAAAATTAGGGCACAATAAACCGAGAGGAAGCACTTTTACCAATTTTATTCAGCAAAAACGTGATTAGTGCTATTTTTGTTACCGCCTGATTTCGTGCACTTTTGCACTGATTACCCAAAAATAAAAAGAACCGTTACATTGAGATGGTAAAAATAGGTATCTTATAGAGACAACATATTGTACATATTCATCGAGAAGTCAAACTTTAAAAAAAGTTGACAAAAGATACATTTTTTTAGGAAGACAAATTTTCACCTGCAGTATACAGCTGTGTTCATAAAAATAGCAGTGCTCATGAGCTGCAACTTTAAACTTAATTTTATATATCAAAAAGTAAATGAATGTTCACAAATTTAATTTTGTTTTAACTTTGTGATTATTCTAAACAAAAACAAATCAATTTATTATTCAAAATGTTGTTAATTTTTTTAACATTAATAATTTAAACAAAAAAGTGCTGTTTACAGCTGTTCATAAAATAGCAGTGAGTAATGAAAACAGTAGAATTAGTTGAAAAAAACATTGTCGAACTCCAAAAAACTATTTTAATTTGTTTGCTTGGGTTAGTACTTAGTCGTGTAACCATTGTTATTTATTACGGCCTGGCATCTGCGAGGCATAACACATCACTCAATAAGTCGGTAGGATAACTAAGAAAAACACCTTTTTTTGGAAAAATTCGATTTTGTAAGGTAGTGTCTCGGGTTGAGGTGAGCTCAATCGCGCCAGAGCCCCTTTACAGGAAAAATTTGTAAATAACTGAGACCAGAGACGTAACGAAAGAAAGTGGCCGACTGAGATGGGGGTCATTTAGAGGTGAACATATGCTGTTCTCCCAGACGGCGTGGCCGGCTGGATCCGCCACGTTCGACGTGCGTGGCTATGCCGGTGATAGCGTGCAGAAGCTGTTGACGTGCAACTAGTGGCCGCCCCCGCTGCTCGGTTGACCTCGGAGCCGGGTATCGACCACCAACTACCGAGATCACCGACTTGCGGCTGTTCCAGAGATTCCACTGCATGCGCTGGGTATTGACCTTCTGGCGCACCAGCGGAACTCTGGAACAGTTGGACCACGCAGTCACACGGCTTTGCCTCTGCACGCGCACACACATACACACACACGCACGCGTACGCCTGCTCGCGGCAGTCACGTCCCTTTTCCCCACTGCATGCAACACGACCTTGTTTTATATTTTTACTTTCATTTTTATTGTCTTCTTAATTTTCCTGAACTTGCCCTACCTATGCACCGTTACACTAACTTGCCCGCAAACGGGCCCTGCCTATTAAGTCGGCCAACAAGTGGCTCGCTCACCTTAGTCCACGCGTCCTTGGTTATATCCTTCTGTTGTCCTCCTTGCAGGATTTTGTCCAGAACACTTGTTTTTTTTACTTTTTGTCGCGACTTTTACGCCCGTCAAATTCTAGCGTCACTACTTAATTAATTGTTGTCCACGCGCCAAAAATTATCCAGCCTCCAAACGCCGGCGTTAGATGTTAGGCAGCGCAGTCGCAGAGCTTAAGCCGACCACACACTTTGCGGCGACGCAAGTGCATCGTGGCCTCCCCCCCTCTCCGCTACCCGCGGCTGTCCTGGCTCTCGTGCGTTCGGCTCGGGTTCTGCTGCAGCTGCAACGCTCTCTCGATGTTCGGCTACGGCTGTTGCGCTCTTTCGGCTGCTGCTCTGCTGCGGTTGCAGTGCCCTCTCCTTGCTGGTGTTGGATTTGCATTTGCAACATATCGTTTAACATCTCCCCATATGTTTTCAATTGGATTTAAATCCGGAGACTGCGCAGGCCATGACATAAGATCGATCCGCTTTGATGCCATTCAGCTTTTGACCAGTTTGCTTGTATGTTTGGGGTCGTTATCTTGTTGAAACGTCCATTTTATTCCCAATTGGCATAAGGAAACATAACATTTTCTAATATGTTAACATATACAGATCGATCCATGATCCCATCAATCATGAATATAGGGCCCACTCCACTGTAAGAAAAACATGCCCATACCATAATACTCAATCCACCGTGTTTAATTTAATTTTAATTTTCGTTGACGTGTTTGGCATCATGTGCACTATGCACAAAAACGATATTCATTCTCTCATAAAACATTATTTTTTGAGAGGCAAAACGGCGAAGGAAACAAAAGAAAAATTGGATAAATATTATCGGGCTAATGATTCGTCAGATAACACCGTAAAATATTGGTTTCGAGAGTTTCGTGGTGGCCGTAACTCCACTACCGATCAAGGCCTCAGTGGCAGGCCCTCGGATGCGGTCACAGAGGACAATATCAAAAAAATACATGAAATGGTGTTAACTGACCGGAAAGGTGCGCGCGCTAGCAGATGCTTCAAAGATTAGTACTGAGCGAACACGCCATATTTTGGGCGAGATTGTGCATTTTAAAAGCTATCCGCTGGGTGCCGCGCATGCTCACATCGGACCAAAAACATGAACGTGAGATCACTTCGAAACAGTGTTTGGATTTGTTAATGGCGAATCGGAAGGACTTTTGGCGTCGATTGATAACTGTTGATGAAACCTGGATCCACTATTATACACCAGAGAACAGAATGAGTTCCAGGCAATGGACTGAAGGCGGCACGAGTGCTCCGAAGCGGCCAAGGGAGGCTCAATTTGTCGGAAAGGTTCTGGCGTTGCTTTTCTGGGATTGTCATGGCGTTGCTTTTCTGGGATTCGTAACGGTTCCAATTGCTTCCACACCCACCGTATTTGCCCGATTTCGGTCCCTCGGAAGTTCTCAAGGAAGTTACTTTTCACCCCACCTAGTAGTTATACGTTTTAGTAATATTAATATTTAGTTGCATGACCTTTGTTGGTGATCACAGCTGCACATCATCTTAGCATGGAGTCGACCAATTCTTGGCACCGTTCTTTAGGAATTTTGTCCCATGAATCATTCAGAACAGTCCAAAGGTCCTTATTATATTTGGGTTTAGCTTCAGAAACCTTTTAGTTAACGTCCGCGAAAAGGTTTTTAATAGGATTCAAATCCGGTGACTGAGCAGCCCATTCAAAAGGGCTGATCAAGTTATCCTCAAACCATTTACGAGCTTTCTTTCTGCTATGTTTAGGATCATTATCCTGATGGAATACCCAGATCAAAGGCATTTCGTATTCGGCATATGGCAACATAATATTTAGGCCATGGATTTTAAAAAAATGCATGGTCTATTGTGTTTTTCGGAACGGAAATGTGCGTAACAGGTAGAAGGAGGCATCTCCGACCCCATAAACTATATACAGCTGTGTTCATAAAAATAGCAGTGCTCATGAGCTGCAACTTTAAACTTAATTTTAAATATCAAAAATACAAACGCTACAGTCAGGAGCTGACTGTATAAGGCCATGGATTACCATAGTATACCGTAGGCAATAAGTATAGGTATGCATTTCTAGCGCGTTCCAAATTTCATTATATGTGCTTCTTCTTGATTTTTGTGGCACGAACTAAGAATGCATATTGCGTCTTGTCGTTTTGTCTAATGTCATTTTCGACGGCTGCGAGAGATGTTCCGTGGCTGAGTGGACTATGTCCCGGACTCTAAGGCGGCCAATGATATTGAGCGTGTTCGAGGTTCTTCGATTGCTGCCGCCGATCAACATGTGAAATTCTTTTGTATTTCATAATTTTTTTTAAATAAATTAAAAGCTCAAAAACATTAAAGAGGGGCGGCGGCGGTAGGCGATTTTTAAGTTTTAGTTACGCAATATATGTAATTAGAACTTAGTTTTCTTTCGTCGGTACACAACAGCTATTTGTACATATTTTTTATGTATATACACGTATAATCGTGCAATAATGTGTGTTAAAGTGGGACGCCAATACATACATGTGGATATGCAGACATGTATGTATGTATGGGCGTCCCACTCGCACATTCATAACTTTACAAGGGCTTATGATCTCTGTTATTTTCTAGCATTCTAATTGCAAAATATTGAGAGCAAAACAAAATAGGAAACATTCAATTGGAATCTTACTGAACTTGCAAAGTCATAACAGACAAAATACGGAAAGAGTGACGGCATTGAAGAACGCATTAGTTCGCGATTTTTTTGATGCGTGCTGAATAATATAAAAATACTTAACTTTATTTATAAATAATTAAAATTATTTATAGGTATTATAATTTGATTGTCTTTCATATGAAAACAAAGTAATGAATATTTTTTTTATTTTTATTGAAATTTAAATAAATAATTTAATTTGTTTGACTGTAACTTATGTTTTAGTTTATTATGTGAAGGGTTATTTTTGTAGGCTTTATTGGATATTAAGGTTAATTATGAAATTATAAAAAGAGAGACGTTATTTCAGCACACGGTGCTTTCTAATGCGTCGTTGTCAATTAAAAACAAAAAGAAGAAGCACAAAACATATAAACTTATCAATCGACATATCGTATACATTCATCGATTAATCGATGAATACTAGTGTTTTTTTTAGCACAGCTAAATTATCATTTGTTTACAGTCGGCCTCTCCTGACAAATCTCAGCGTCCTCGCGAGAGTCCGGATTAAACTCATCCTCCTGATCGTCATCGTCATCGGGGTCATCTGGCGGTAGCTCACACCAACGCTTCATTTTGTCGGACGAGTACACCGACGTATAGTGTCTTTGCTTTCGTTGAGAATGAGGCAAATCTTCTACTAGATATCTGTCATTTGGCAACACCTTCTTGACTATAAAAGGTCCTTTGTAGCGAGGCCCTAACTTTCGCGAAGTTACAGTGCTTGACGGCTCATTCTCTACCAAAACAAGATCGTCAAGGCTGTAGATGGTTGGCTTAGAATGTCTGGCATCATAACGTTTCTTAGCAGTAGCTCTATGGTCGTTGATCTTTACCGCTGCGTCAACTCTAAGCTCTTCCAGAACAGACTGCAGAGTAGTATTTTGCAAGCTCAGCGCATCTTGTTGAGCCTTCAATGCACTCTTCAAGGATTCCATTTTCTGCACAAGCTCCGCCTTTGCCTCGGCCTCAGCTTTAACGCTGGCTTGCAGTCCCTCAATTGTTTTCTGGCATTTCTCCTGCTCCCCTTGCAGCTGCGCCAGTTCCGTTTTGTCCTGCTTTGAGTCCAACTGAGCACGGAGTTGTTTCACTCGCTTCTCACTGTCATCGTAACGAGATTCCAGTTCGTGTTTCTCTCTAATCAGCTCCTGCACATTCGCATTCTTCTCACCCAGTTCCTGCTCAGATGTGGCCACTTGATTCTGCAACTTGGCCGCCCACTCATGATTGTATTTGCGCAGAGTTTGACGATTCTCATTCTCACGCTCCTCAATCTTCTGCAAATAGTCAAGAGGATCTATCGGCTGATGAATCGTCCGTTTAACATCGGTTTCTTCTGGGTCATAGTTGAGCACAAGTTGAGCACTAATAATGGCATCCTGTCCCAACAGAAAGTCCTCTTGCAATAGATGGTCGCCTGCAATATATACTTCAGCAGTAATGATTTTCCCGTCGATGTCCAAATCCACAATTATCGCTTCGGTGAGAATGCACGAACCCCCGCAAATGCCTTTAATTCTCATAGAGCACTTGCGGCGCTCGGCGTTAATTTTCCTGGCGACTGAGTGGCGCACGATACTAGCCTGGCTACCAGTATCAATGAATGCGCTATAATTGTGTGATCCCACGCAGACTCTCCTGGTAAATAGCTTGTCTTGATTTGTAGCTTCTAATCGGTTCAGATTTGCTGTTTGGCAAGCTGCTGTTGGGTCGTGAAACTTGTTGCATTTGGTACAACGCGTCCTTTTCTTCTCTTTTGGGCATGAATTGGCAAAGTGACCCAACTCTCCGCAGTTGGAGCACTTCATTGCGTCCTTTGATTTTTGTGGCTTGATATCTTTGTCCTGCGTTTGCTCGACGTTGCCGCCTTTCATTAGAACCTCTTTCTGAAGTGCATTCGATCGACCTCTGTTTATAAAATAAGATTCGGCTGCATCCCGAAGTTGCTTCATTGTAGCGAAGTCAATAGCCGCAATGCTGTTTTGCAGTTCACGGTGCTGAAGACCTGCTCGTACGTATCGGATAACTGCTGCTTCGCTGAACCTATATCGCACGCCAAGGGCAGACATTCGGAAACAGTATTCCTTTACTGTCTCTTTCGATCTTCTTGTTGCACTTGCCATACTGAAGTGTTCTGAAGTTTGCTCCAAATTCGTCTCGAAGAGCATTTGCAAAGTTGTTCCACGTGGTGTGAAGAATAGGCGAGGAATCTAACCACATCTTGGCTGGACCCTTAAGCCGTGAGTAAATAGCGAGCATTAAAAACTTTTCGTCCCACAGGTAAGCATCAACCACCTTGTTGACGTGATCGACGAACTGATCTACTGAGATAGCGTTATCATCGCTGGGATCGAACTCTGGCAAAGTGTTTGCAATTTCCTTGACCGATGCTTGCCTCATGTTGTTGTTGGTAGCCAGTCCAACACAGCTTCGCCCGTTGCTTGTGACTTCCGTGTCCACCACCGTGTTATTTTGCTGATTTAGTGGTTGACTAGCTTGACCCGTAACGGCTGTGTTCTGCGTCTGCATGCTCACCAACTGCGCCATCATGTTTTTTAATTCTCTCATTTCATTCTGCAATTGTGAAATTGCCGCTGCCTGTGACGTCATCGCTTCTTCTTGTTGGCTGGAGAGCCCAACCGTTGGCATCTCTATCTCTTCCGATCGTTCATGCTCCATGAGCCGCTGCACTAGCTCAGCTCGGGAACCTGAGCTTGCCAAATTTCTTACTCGTAGAAGGACCCTTAACTCGTCCACCTTGAGCTCCGCGATCATTGGCATTTTTTCGTTTTAGCTTAAATTTCCTTCGCTGATTCTTAAACGTTCGCACGCGCAACTCCTATTCAATGAGTGCGAGCGAGACAACTCTATGTACTGTAAGTATTTCACAATGTGTGCTTCTGCTTGCGAATTTCACCACAACTTGAATACATACAAATACGCCGGTTTGAGACTGCGCTCCAACAAAATCCCTTAGATTTCAGATCGGCTACTGAGAATCCGTCCGCCACGTATAAAAGGAGCTATTCCGTTATTTGCAATTTGTTGTCACCTAGAACTTTTTGAGAACATATCTCATTGCAAATTTCCCACGTCGACGATTCTTGCTGCTACGCGAACACTTTTTATTCTATCTTAATATTCAAACCTCAAGTGATCCCACTTCTGAACTGTGAAAGGTTATTTTTGTAGGCTTTATTGGATATTAAGGTTAATTATGAAATTATAAAAAGAGAGACGTTATTTCAGCACACGCTGCTTTGTTGTCAATTAAAAACAAAAAGAAGAAGCACAAAACATAAAAACTTATCAATCGACATATCGTTTACATTCATCGATTAATCGATGAATACTAGTGTTTTTTTTTAGCACAGCTAAATTATCATTTGTTTACAATTAGAATAAAGTAAATAAACAAAATAAAATAAGAAATATTTTATCAATGAAAATTCGCACCCGCCTCAACCGGGAGTTGAACTCACGCACTCTCTCGCAGCCGTCCGCCACTCTAACCACTCGGCCATTGCCTCACTCCTTACCCCATCGGCAAAGCTGCATTGTGAACCAATTCTGTTACCATACAAAGCAAATAAAAAGTTTAATAAAATGCTGTGTGTCTGACGCTAGATTTGAACTTCGGAATGCTTGCGTAAATTAGGTATGCTTAAGTATATGTATATGTTCAAAGTGAGTTTAATTCGTATTATATCTCACTTATTTATAGTGAAATTTTCACATAACGCCCGTGGCAAGGTATTTGTTATGTAAAATATACAACTTTGGTTGTTGAGCTAATATTGTAGTTTTTAAATAGTTATTACTAATTTATAGAGGCGGTAAGGGGCGTGTCCAAAAAAACTTAAAAAACTTTGAGACACTGCAATATATACGTATGTGGTCACAAAATTTGATGACTCTAGCTCTTATAGTTTCTGAGATCCAGGTGTTCATACAGACAGACAGACAGACGGACAGACAGACATGGCTCAATCGACTCGGCTACTGATACTGATTCAGAATATATATAGTTTATGGGGTCGGATATGCCACCTTCTGCCTGTTACGCACATTTCCGTTCCGACAAACACAATAGACCATGAATTTTTTTAAAATCCATGGCCTAAAAAGTAAATGAATGTTCACAAATTTAATTTTGTTTTAACTTTGTGATTATTCTAAACAAAAACAAATCAATGTATTATTCAAAATGTTGTTAATTTTTTTAACATTATTAATTTAAACAAAAAAGTGCTGTTTACAGCTGTTCATAAAAATAGCAGTGAGTAATGAAAACAGTGGAATTAGTTGAAAAAAACATTGTTGAACTCCAAAAAACTATTTTAATTTGTTTGCTTGGGTTAGTACTTAGTCGTGTAACCATTATTATTTATTACGGCCTGGCATCTGCGAGGCATAGAATCTACCAAGTCCTGGCAGCGCTTGACAGGGATCTGCTCCCATTATTTTTGAACAACCTCCCAAAGCTGTGATCGAGTTGTTGCATTTGCATTTGCAACATATCGTTTAACATCTCCCCATAGGTTTTCAATTGGATTTAAATCCGGAGACTGCGCAGGCCATGACATAAGATCGATCCGATTTGATGCTATCCAGCTTTTGACCAGTTTGCTTGTATGTTTGGGGTCGTTATCTTGTTGAAACGTCCATTTTAGTGGCATTTCCCAATTGGCATAAGGAAACATAACATTTTCTAATATGTTAACATATATAGATCGATCCATGATCCCATTAATCATGAATATAGGGCCCACTCCACTGTAAGAAAAACATGCCCATACCATAATACTCAATCCGCAGTGTTTAACTGTCTTCAAAGTGTACCTAGGATCGTACTATGTGTTAGGTGGACGTCTGACATATTGTCTGGCATATTGTCCCTTTCCACCAAATAACACAAATTTACTTTCGTCACTCCATAAAATATTTCGCCACTTTGTAATGGGCCAATTAAGGTGACTTTTGGCAAACTCCAAACGTGCTTTGACATGTCTGGTGGCTAACAGTGGAACTTTTCGTGGATGGCACGCTTTGAGATTTTGTTCTCTAAGACGTCGCCGAATAGTAACGCCACTAACATTCAAGCTTAACTCATTTTTTATCCGCTGGACGATGCAAAAGGCTGCGCCCTGCTATATCGCACAATAGATCGGTCCTCATGGAGCGTGGATACCACGATTTTCGGGCTTTCCTTTAAAGTTTAAAGCATTACACAGGCCCACAAAAAAAAAAAAAGTTTCATGATCTGGGTAAGCGGCATATGCAATTATATGTATTTTGGGTCGCTGAATCCGAATCCGGGGTCAGAAATTCTCCATCACGTCTGGTCTTCGACATAACCTCACAAAACTGAAAAACCTTAAAATATCCCCCAAAAGATATAGAATCCTGATCTGAGCATGCGATATATGTTTTATCATGTATTTTGTCCTTCTAAGTCCGAATCTGAAGTCAAAATTTACGTAGCACGTGTGAGTTTCGACTTAACCTCAAAAAACTCGAAAAAAATTTGAAACCCCAAAAAATAATGGGGGGTCATGATCGGGTCATGCGATATATGTTTCTATATGTTTTTAGACCTTCCTATCGGGTTTCTTCCTTGTACACATTCCATTCTACAACAGCAATGCGTACACGTTGGAATAATCTTAACGGAACTTGAAAAAAATGAAATTACTTGATTGCATTTCTCGCACTGCACTATGGGAAAAAAGTCGATTTTTTTGGCATTTTTACAATTTTAAAGTTGTCGCAAATTTAAAAAAATATTTAATATTTTGTTTAACCACATTTCAAACTACTTAAAAAATATTTTTGTTGATTTTTACCGCCTTCAGCAACAGTTCAATTGTCAATAAAAGTTGACTAAATTGATCTAGTTATTTGCTTTAAGTTAGTGATTAAAAATCTTCAAAGGCGATATTCTGACAAGCCGTGCCAATAAAAATAAATTTTTAAAATGGAAAAAAATAATGATGGTGTGTTTTATTAGTTTTTGATACAAAGTCCGTAATTAATGTGCGTTTATATCCAATTTCTGATGTGTTGCTGACATATTTATTAGACTTGTAATTTGTGTGGTCTGTAACTTTAGTTGAGTCGAGTTGCGACAAAAGTTAAAAATGAGAAGTTGTTAAATAAAGTATTAACAATTGAAGTCCATTTGAGTTTTTTGCCCGTTTTTGCCCCTTTTTCCAAAAAACTACATGTTGCAGCTGCATAAACAGCAACAATAATCGCCAAAAACACAGTTTTATAGATATATAATTGGGGAAATCTTATTTAGAAGCATCTTTATAAGGAACAACATAATTTAATAACACAAAATAGAGCAGCATCGTCTTTAGATTAAGCTAAAATGACCAAAATGAGATATATTTTGGAGCACTTGAAGAAAATTAATTAATAATTGCTTGCGTACCACATATCGATATATTAAATTTATTAGAAATAAATGCAACAGAAATGTTGTAAAACGATAGAGTTACGCGAATGCAGGACCGCAACTCGAGCATAAGAATATCAATAAATTATTGTTTTTATAATTATTTCCGTAAATAAAAAGCGGACGTGGACTAAAACAAAATTGAAATTCAGTCATACTTTTAGTAATACACCACGAAAATTTCAAGTCTCTATCTTTAAAATTGGAGTTGATGCCGAAAAAAACGACTTTTTTCCCACTGTGCACTCCTATTTTTGTGAACACAGCTGTATATTCTGAATCAGTATCAGTAGCCGAGTCGATTGAGACATGTCTGTCTGTCTGTCTGTCCGTCTGTCTGTCTGTATGAACACCTGGATCTCAGAAACTGTAAGAGCTAGAGTCATCAAATTTTGTGAAAACATACGTATATATTGCATTGTCTCAAAGTTTTTTTAAAATTTGGACACGCCCCTTCCCGCATCTGTAAATCAGTAATAACTATTTAAAAACTACAATATTAGCTCAACAACCAAAGTTGTATATCTTACATGACAAATACCTTGCCACGGGCGTTATGTGAAAATTTCATTTAAATCTGACTATAAATAAGTGAGATATAATACGAATTAAACTCACTTTGAACATAGTACTATATACTTAAGCATACCTAATTTACGCAAGCATACCAAAGTTCAAATCTAGCGTCAGACACACAGCATTTTATTAAACTTTTTATTTGCATTGTATGGTAACAGAATTTCTAATTATTTAATTATTTCTTATTTTCTTTTGTTTAATTATTTTATTTTAATGAACTAAAAGAAAAGTTACAGTCAAACAAATTAAATTATTTAATTAAATTTCAATAAAAATAAAAAAAAATATTCATTACTTTGTTTTCATATGAAAGACAATCGAATTATAATACCTATAAATAATATTAATTATTTATAAATAAAGTTAAGTATTTTTATATTATTTAGCACGCATCAAAAAAACGCGAACTAATACGTTCTTCAATGCCGTCACTCTTTCCGTATTTTGTCTGTTATGACTTTGCATGTTCAGTAAGATTCCAGTTGGATGTTTCCTATTTTGTTTTGCTCTCAATATTTTTCAATTAGAATACTAGAAAATAACTGAGATCATAAGCCCTTGTAAAGTTATGAATGTGTGAGTGGGACGCCCATACATACATGTCTGCATATCCACATGTATGTATTGGCGTCCCATTTCAACATACATTATTGCACGATTGTATATACATACATATGTACAATTAGATTTGCAGTTGCTGTTGTGTACCGCCGAAAGAAAACTGAGTTCTAATTACATATATTGCGTAACTAAAACTTAAAAATCGCCTACCACCTCTTAAATGTTTTTGAGCTTTTAATTTATTAAAAAAAAATTATGAAATTCACATGTTGATCGCGGCAGCAATCGAACCCCGAACACGTTCAATATCATTGGCCTTAGAGTCCGGGACACAGTCCACTCAGCTACTAAACATATCTCGCAGTCGTCGAAAATGGTGAGACATTAGACAAAACGACAAGACGCAATATGCATTCCTAGTTCGTGCCAAAAAAATCCTATTTCCTACGGTATACTATGATAACACAACCCCACAAAAAAAAAGTTTGTCATGATCTGGGTATGCGGCATATGTAGTTATATGTATTTTGGGTCGCTGAATCCGAATCCGGGGTCAGAAATTCTCCATCACGTCTGGATTTCGACCTAACCTCAAAAAACTGAAAAACCTTAGGATATATCCCAAAAGATATAGAATCGTGATCTGGACATGCCATATATGTTTTAACATGTATTTCTTCCTTCTAAGTCCGAATCCGTCAAAATTTACATAGCACGTCTGAGTTTCGACTTAACCTCAAAAAACATGAAAAATTTTTTAAGTCCCAAAAAATAATGGGGGGTCATGATCGGGTCATGCGATATATGTTTCTATATGTTTTTGGACCCTCCAAATCCGAATCCGAAAAAAAACCATCCTCTATCACGTCCGAATTTTAACCTAACCTAAAAATTTTTTTAAAAACTTCCAACATTTTTAAATTTTTTTTAACATTAGATTAGGGTGTATTTAAATTTAATATAAAAAAAAGCTTTTTTGTTGGTATACCCCCTTTTGAGCATTGTTTTATCTGTATTCGCAATGGATTCATATGAGTAATGCATTTTTGCTTCAAAACTGTATTTTAACTAATTAAAAAAAACATAAATTAAATACGTGATTATACATATTTGCATAAATGCCAAAATAAATTATCAAAAAATTTCAAAATTTTTTTTGGGTTAGGTTGAAATTCAGACGTGATTGGCTAGTTTTGACATTGGATTCGGATTTAGAAGGTCTAAAAACATATAGGAACATATATCGCATGACCCGATCATGACCCCCCATTATTTTTTTGGGTTTCAAAAATTTTTCGAGTTTTTTGAGGTTAACTCAAAACTCAGACGTGCTACGTAAATTTTGACTTCGGATTCGGACTTAGAAGGACAAAATACATGATAAAACATATAACGCATGCTCATATCAGGATTCTATATCTTTTAGAGGATATCCAAAGGTTTTTCAGTTTTGTGAGGTTATGTCGAAGTCCAGACGTGATGGCGAAATTCTGACCTCGGATTCGGATTCAGCGACCCAAAATACATATGTATAACTGCATATGCCGCTTACCCAGATCATGAAACTTTTTTGTTTTTGTGGGCCTGTGTAATCCATGGCCTTATACAGTCAGCTCCTGACTGTAGCGTTTGTATTTCTTTTAATATGTCTGTGTAAACATGTTGATCCATGATCGTTTCAATTCAGTGTATCGGACCTACTCCATGGTATGAAAAACAAGCCCACACCATGATATTTGAGCCTCCATGTTTTACCGACTTAAATGTTAAACGAGGATTATATTCAGCTTTTGGTGGACGCCTTTACGGCCAAACAAAACTATTTTGCCCTCATCTGACCACAATATGTTGCGCCATTTCTCCACGGGTCAATCCAGGTGTGACTTGGCAAACTGAATGCGTTTTGACACATGCTTCGCTGTCAAAAGTGGGACTTTTCTTGGGCTGCAGGCATTCAGGTTATTTAGTCTCAAATGTTTGCGGACTGTTTCCACGCTTGCAGCTATCTGAAGCTCCTTTTTTAGCTCCGTACCCGGCTTTAAAGGCTCCTTCTTGCATTGCCGAACCAAGCGATTGACCTCCATCTTGGTCAGTGCAGGTTCCACGTGGTTCTTCCTTTTTTTGGAATAATATTGCATTGCTGATCATTAGGCCATGGATTTTAAAAAAATTCATTGTCTATTGTGTTTGTCGGAACGGAAATGTGCGTAACAGGCAGAAGGAGGCATCTCCGACCCCATAAACTATATATATTCTGAATCAGTATCAGTAGCCGAGTCGATTGAGCCATGTCTGTCTGTCCGTCTGACCGTCTGTCTGTCTGTATGAACACCTGGAGCTCAGAAACTATAAGAGCTAGAGTCATCAAATTTTGTGTCAACATACGTATATATTGCAGTGTCTCAAAGTTTTTTTAAAATTTGGACACGCCCCTTTCCCGCCACTGTAAATAAGTAATAACTATTTAAAAACTACAATATTAACTAAACAACCAAAGTTGTATATCTTAAATGACAAATACCTTGCCACGGGCGTTATGTGAAAATTTCATTAAAATCGGACTATAAATAAGTGAGATATGATACGCTGTAAATAAGTAATAACTATTTAAAAACTACAATATTAACTAAACAACCAAAGTTGTATATCTTACATGACAAATACCTTGCCACGGGCGTTATGTGAAAATTTTATTAAAATCGGACTATAAATAAGTGAGATATGATACGATTAAACTCACTTTGAACATATATACTTAAGCAGAGCTAATTTACACAAGCATACCGAAGTTCAAATTTAGCGTCATACACACAGTATTTTAAACTTTTTATTTGCATTGTATGGTAACAGAATTGGTTCACAATGCAACATTGCCGATGGGTCAAAAAGTGAGGCAATGGCCGACTGGTTAGAGTGGCGGACGGGAAAATTCAAAAGACCTGTGAGAGAATGCGTGTGTTCAACCCCCGGCGGGTGCAAACATTCATTTATTAATTATTTCTCATTTTGTTTATTTATTTTATTCTAATAAACTAAAAGAAAAGTTACAGTCAAGCGGGCTCTGATACAGCCGCTACAGACAAATTAAATTATTTAATTAAATTTAAATAAAAAATACAAAATTTTTCATTATTTTGTTTTCATATTTATTATGCAATATGAAAGACAATCAAATTATAATAGTTATAAATAATATTAATTACTTATAAATAAACTATTTTTATTATATTTAGCACGCATCAAAAAAAAAACGCGAGCTAATGCGTTCTTCAATGCCGTCACTCTTTCCGTATTTTTTATGTTATGACATTGCAAGTTCAGTAAGAAAGTTCCTATTTTGTTTTGCTCTCAATCTTTTGCAATTAGAATGCTAGAAAATAACAGAGATCATAAGCCCTTGTAAGGTTATGAATGTGCGAGTGGGACGCCTATACATACATGTGTGCATATCCACATGTATGTATTGGTATCCCACTTCAACACACATTATTGTAGGATTGTAGGATTGTACATTATTGTAGATATGTACAATTAGTTTTGCTGTTGTGTAGCGACGAAAAAAAACTAAGTTATAATATTGCCTAACTAAAACTTAAAAATCGCCTATCGCCGCCGCCCCTCTTTAATGTTTTTGAGCTTTTAATTAATTTTAAAAAAAATTATGAAATACAAAAGAATTTTACATGTTGATCGCGGCGGCAATCGAACCTCGAACACGCTCAATATCATTGGCCTTAGAGTCCGGGACATAGTCCACTCAGCCACTGAACATCTCTCGCAGTCGTTTTAAATGGTGAGACATTAGACAAAACGACAAGACGCAATATGCATTCTTAACTCGTGCCGAAAAAATCAAGAAGCACATTTAATGAAATTTGGTACGCGCATGAAATGCATACCTATACCTATTGCCTACGGTATACTATAATAACACAGGCCCACAAAAAAAAAAAAGTTTCATGATCTGGGTAAGCGGCATATGCAGTTATATGTATTTTGGGTCGCTGAATCCGAATCCGGAGTCAGAATTTCGCCATCACGTCTGGACTTCGACATAACCTCACAAAACTGAAAAACCTTAAAATATCCCCCAAAAGATATAGAATCCTGATCTGAGCATGCGATATATTTTTTATCATGTATTTTGTCCTTCTAAGGTCGAATCCGAAGTCAAAATTAACATAGCACGTGTGAGTTTCGAATTAACCTCAAAAAACTCGAAAAAAATTTGAAACCCCAAAAAATAATGGGGGGTTATGATCGGGTCATGCGATATATGTTTCTATATGTTTTTAGACCTTCCGAATCCGAATCCAATGTCAAAATCAGTCAATCACGTCTGAAATTCAACCTAACCTGAAAATTTTTGAAAAATTTCCAAAATTTTAAACTTTTTTGATAATTTATTACTGCTAATATGTGGAATTACGTATTTAGTTTATGTTTTTTATAAGTTAAAATACAGTTTTGAAGTAATAAATCAGTACTGATATGAACCTATTCCGAATACTGATAAAATAATGCTCAAAAGGGGGTATATTCAAAAAGAAAGCTAATTTTATATTAAATTTGAATATACCCTAATCCAATATTAAAAAAAGTAAAAAATTTTGGAAGTTTTTAAAAAAATTTTTTAGGTTAGGTTAAAATTCTGACGTGATAGGCTAGTTTTTTTCTCGGATTCGGATTCGGAAGGTCCAAAAACATATAGAAACATATATCGCATGACCCGATCATGACCCCCCATTATTTTTTGAGGCTTCAAAAATTTTTCGAGTTTTTTGAGGTTAAGTCGAAACTCAGACGTGCTATGTTAATTTTGACTTCGGATTCGGACTTAGAAGGACAAAATACATGTTAAAACATATATCGTATGCCTAGATCACGATTCTATATCTTATGGGGGATATTTTAAGGTTTTTCAGTTTTGTGAGGTTATGTCGAAGTCCAGACGTGATGGCGAAATTCTGGCTCCGGATTCGGATTCAGCGACCCAAAATACATATAACTGCATATGCCGCTTACCCAGATCATGAAACTTATTTTTTTTTGTGGGCCTGTGTAATCCATGGCTTTATACAGTCAGCACCTGACTGTAGCGTTTGTATTTTTTTATTTAAATTTCATTTTATCAATTTCAGTACATATAAGTTTTTCCTTCTGAGATCATATTTTTGATTAATTACGTGATTAGTGCTATTTTTGTTACCGCCTGATTTCGTGCACTTTTGCACTGATTACCCAAAAACAAAAAGAACCGTTACATTGAGATGGTAAAAATTAGGTATTTTTAATATTGTATATATTCATCGAGAAGTCGAACTTTAAAAAAAGTTGACAAAAAATATATATTTTAGGAAGACAAATTTTCAAATTTAACCGCAGCTGTATATACTTTATGGGGTCTGCCACGCCTCCTTCTGCCTATTACATACATTTGTACAAAGTTATTATACCCTTTTTTGACCATTTTCAATGGTATAAAAATGTTAAAAAAAAATTGGTGACGAGGGCCTTAACTTTTGCCCAATATAAAGTTGCGGTTAAAATAATAGCACCATTGGCACATTTTGTGTTCGTCCCAGCTTTTCTGTTTTTTTTTTCTTAACTTCAATTAAATGATATAATTATTAGCCGATTTTATTGGTACTTATTCAAATAATTGCGAAAACAAAAGAAAACAAACCTTCAAATTGAGGCGGTAAAAAAATATCATTATTATTCCAATTTTTAAATAGATTAAATCTAAAGAAATATATTTTAGGTATACAAATATTTAGTTGCGTGTGCTTTGATGATAATTACAGACAGCAGCACATGGTATAGGCCAAATCAAAGGTATTGGATTGCAGGCACTCAGGTTATTTTGCGGATCATTTTATTTGAACATCCGCAATGCGCAAAACTTTCAGCATAAGTTTTCCTTTTAAAATCGTCGTTTTGCTTTTCCTTTTAAAAAACTCTGTCCAAACCCATAACACAACTACTTTTCTAAAATTTGGGCGGCATAACGCGAAAGAAACTACTTGTTTCAATTTATTCAGCAAATACGTGATAAGTGCTATTATTTTTACCGCAGCTGTACCTAATACACTCTATATTCGTATTCCGACAGGACTAATAGTTATTTATAAAGAATCCGACACTAGAAGAGAAAAATAAAATCTTAACCTTAATAGCAATATAAAGCTGATAAAGCTGCCGTTGACTTTAAGAACTGATTAAGCACTGTGAATTATCTCTTAATTTTCAAAATAAGATTGACCAAAGTAATGCTGAATTTGTAAATTTAACTGTGTCGGAAAGGCAGACTTTAATTTTACCTGTCGTTTCAAGCTTTTTTGAATTGGATGCGATTCTGGTTCTTAAGATATTTGACAAAACTTAAAACAAAAGGGAAATAACCAACGAATTATTAACTAACAGCAGAGCATACAAAAAAATGACAAAAGTTAAGATCTATGTCATCTTGCAGTAATTTTAATAGTTTGCTGTAATTTAAATATTGATGAACAGACAATCTTATAAGACTTAAAGGTAGATTAAATATTGATTCTAAAAAAACCTTGTTATCCCTGGACAAAGACCACCCAATTATAAACTTACATATCCAGTATTATCATGTTAAACATTGCCACAGATAGGTACAGAAACAGTAATTTCCAATATTCGTCGAAGATTTTGGATTACTAAATGCCAAAAAAAAAAACAGTTGAAAATATTATTAACAATTGTCAATATTGCAAAAAATAAACAACGACAGCCACAGAAATTCCTTTAATGGGTCAGCTTAGAGTTATAACCTTGTTGATAGTATATTTATTTTATTTTAAAATTTATTTGACTTTGTTTAAGAAATTGTTCTGTTTTTAACAAGTAATTTTCAAATTCCACTCCCCTTGCCGCCGCCTTGACGCTATAAACTTAACAACCACAATTGTGGGATACACATGATATACATACTTTATATTGCAAACGTTTACTTAATTTAATTAAGATCTGACCCTATATAATGAAGATACTAAAGATTTAAAAATACGCAATTCTGCTACATCGACTGTGGTAAGCGTACTGTAGACCAGTAGGCCTGCTTTCAATTCCTACGTACAATTTGTTAAAAACAAAATTTAAGATTTATATTTTTACACGTCCAAGTTCGCCGTCGTTCTTTATAACGTACTGTATACAGTAATAATCCATAGTCTTTCCATTGAAAATGCTCAACTAGCTTTGTAGCTCGATTGTACTTATTGAAAATGAAAACAAATTTCAGTTTTATATTAATTTTAAAATGTGTTTAGATATTTTAAAAATATCTTTAATAAATGATATAGATCTGACATTATTTTTATAAAGTGTATACTAACTTTCTGCAAATGTGCAGGAGGCGTGGAAGAGACCATAAAGTATATATATTCTTGATTGAGCTATGTCTGTCTGAACACACAATTCTCATCTATTATAAGAGCTAGAATTATTAAATTTTGCAGCAAGATTCCTGTATATTATGAGCTGATTAAATTTTAGATGTCACGCCAAATCAAAAAATATACTTTGACTTATACGTAGCTAATGGAAATATCTACGCCTTCTCCCCAATACATGATGGTCTCGTCGGCAGCTGAAGTGTGTTCGTGATTGCCTTATTGTTCGTACACGCTTAATACAATTGACGTTTAAGTCACAGTCCAAACTTAGCTATACTATATATAATTTACTATATATAATTTATAAATACTATATATAATTTATATATACTATATATAATTTATATACACTATATATAATTTATATACAATACTATCATCATGCTCCAATCCAATCCAATCGGACAATAAACTCAGAAGTTATCCAAGAAAGTATTAGCAAAACATATACTATAATTAAGAGTTATGGCACCCGTCTATTTCATGATATCTATTCGATGATATCTATTTAAGACAATAGACTATCATATAGTTAGATATTTTTAACGGCAACATAGATAGAAGGAAGGGTACCCTACAGTCGCTCTCGTTTGTAAATAGAAATTAAATGTGAGAATCTAAATTGATCAGTTACATTATTTGGTTCTACAAAGAGAAAATTGGAATTCTGTTTGCAATTAATAAAGTAACGGGTGCGCCAACGGAAACGGAATAGAAAAGTCGAATAACTTTGTGAGTTTTCAATACATTCAAAAACTTTTTTTATTACAAGATGACCTTTTTATAATTTGTTTGACCAATTTCCCAAAAACAACAGCGATCAAATGACCCCCTTTATTTCGAATACAAAAGCCGGTTTTTTTTTCGTATTTTTCATCACATTCACAAGCATCTCGGGCGTGATAGCTGCCATTTCAGCTCGAATGTTATCTTTTAGATCTTCTAAGGTCTTCGGCTTGTTGGTATAAACTTTGCTGTTCAAAAATTCCCACAAAAAGAAATCTGGCGGTGTCAAATCTGGGATCTTGGCGGCCAGTCAATATCACCGTTTTTGGATACAACACATCCCGGGAATTTCCGACGCAGATAGTCTATTGTTGCAGTTGCTGTATGGCATGTAGCACCATCCTGTTGGAACCAAAAATTTTCCAGGGATCTGCTACAGTTCCATGTTCAACAAAATTTGAGGATATACGACGTATCACTTTTGGGTGCACTACGGTCCCGATATTTTCGGCGATATGCACGCTGGGTTAGAACAACTGACCGATTATTTTCAATGTAAAGCAACACTATTTCGGCATGTTCTTAAGGTGAATAGCGATACATGGTTAAAATTGTACTGGATCAAACTTTACAAAATCGTATCGATGAAGCCGATCAGTTGAAAATTGTCAAAGTTATCTGACTTTTCTATAGACCCGTTTCCGTTGGCGCACCCTGTATTTATATACATTGCATTATTCCCAATAAATGTTACTATAAAAGTTAAAAAAAATGTGTTAATTAATTTCTTGAATGTTTTTTTAGATATCAATCAGCACAGCAACCGCAGAATACTGGAAGTCGCCATAGAAACTATGAGCTGGATTTGGAAAGAGATCATGCGCTGCCAACTTCCGCACCAAATGCGGACATATTAAAAAGCAATAATAATCCAACTTATCCCAACCCGAATCGCCATCACAGCAATCCCCATGACAGAGACCGTCATCGACATCCAAACCAATACAACTCGACTCCGATGCCATCAAGTAAATATTATATACACTGCGCATTATCAGGTTAGCGCCACCTGCTTTGCTTTATTTCTTCATATGTTATCTAATTTGCTATTGCACGCAAATCCGTCAATGTTGTTGTTTTTTGTTCACTGATATTCTGTCCCTCTTTGTGAGAAAAAAGAGCGCATGAGAAGAATCGTTATCTTTTTATTTCTCTTTGTCTTAATTTCGATGAAAAAGCTAACACGTGTTTTGCATCATCATATTCACGCCTGCAAATGCAATTGTGATTATCTTCCTTAATTTGAAAGGCACAGCAATACAATTTTTCTATGTTGATTAATTTAAAAGTTTGATATAATTTTTTATGAAAATGGGAACAGGAACGGTCCTATCTTTGGAGGAAAAATTCAAAATTACAGATTTCTATGAATGCGGGCTATCTTTTCATAAAATCGGTGAAACACCTGTAGACATCGCAAAACCATAGCCAATTTTCTTCATAACAAGAATACCTATGGGAAGAAATTTAAAGGTGGCAATAACCGAGTCATTACCGAGGCAGATCGCAGGATAATACTCCGAGTGGATTCCAATTCCCACGACTCCTCTTTCAAAATCCGAGAAAAAAGTGGTGTTAACGCGAGCAAATCAACGATTCAAAGGATGATAAAGAACGCTGAACATTTAAAGAGACAAACTAAAGAAAAACTCACCTCCTAATAAGTTGCGAAAAGAAACACGCCTTGATTTTCCTCGTACACACATGACATGGTGGAAGGAGTGGCAATACGTCGTATTTTCGGATGAGAAGAAATTTAAACTGGAGGGACCAGACGGCTATTGTTACTACTACCACGAATTGTGTAAAGAGGAGCATCTTTTGGATCGTTTACACAGTCGGGTCGGAGGTGTTATGGTATGGGGCGCCGTATCCTATTATGGTCAATGTGAATTGCAGTTTTTAACACCAAAAATGAACGCGAAAGACTATAATTGCGTATTAAAAACGACATTCCCGTTCTTTAAAAATCTTTTTAGTAACCTGGAATGGCATTTTCAGCACAACAATGCCCCGATCCACACCGCCCGTTCTGTAAAATCATGGATTAGAGAAGAAAAAGTGAAAGTTCTGAAGTGGCCACCATACTCCCCAGACCTTAATATGTATAATAGAATAGGGTGGTAAACAATTTCCACTAAAGAAGAATTGATCACTGGGATAAAACTCGCATGGTCAATGATTTCCTTGGACTACCAACAAAAACTTTATGGGTCACTTCCCAATCGAATGTGTGAAGTTCTTGTTAACAAATGAGGGACAACACATTATTTAGCTTCTAAACTATTCAAATTAGTATTTAAAATTGTTAAGTTTAACATTTTTTTCGAAATTACCTGAACATACTAATATTATCGTAGGGGGCACTATCCTGATGACCCAATTTTGATTTACTCATTTATGAATTGTTTTTTTTTTATTATTTATATAAAAAATCCATTAAAAACCATTTGCATTGAATTTTAACTTTTAATTTTAAAAATTATTGGAATTATCAGGAAAAAAATAGCATAGCTCTAGTTTAAGCAGTCTGCCAAATATTTAACATCAAAGAAGCATGTACAGGGGGTCGCTAACCTGATGACGCGCAGTGTATGTGTTGTTTTAGTTCAACATTAACCAGATACAGTCCTGCATATGCAGTCGCTAATTTGCTTCTAAATATTATAAGATTGTAAAAATCATGTCAAATGTTACATGAACGGAGAAGGCGACTAGATCATATATATTGATAATTCTTAGTTAACATTTTTTGAAAAAGAATATTAGTCTTTATACAAAAACTGTTATTTCGACCGATTGTTCCTATGTCAGCTATATGTTATAGTGACTCTCAAAGCATATTATTTATAAACAATAAGGCAAATAAAGTAGTTTTGTAAAGAGTGATTTTGTAAGGGCTATAAGAAATTTGTTAAAAAAAAAAAACCACATAAAATTGAGAAAAATTTAAATCGATAGTACGTTACATATAGTTGAATGTTTGAAGATTATTTCATGCAAATGTTTAGCGTGAGTGCGCTTCAAATGCTCCATCCGCAATTTTGGCATACTCTTTCGAACATTTTGGAGGGTATCTCATGAACAAATGATTTTATTTAGCTCCACAACAAAGTAGTCTAAAGGCGTTAATTCGCACGATCTAGGTGCGGAACGTGAAATAAAATGTTCACCTCTCACTCGGTTCTCAATAAGTCCAATGTTACGTGCGTGCCATGTGGCTAAAGCTAAAGTTTGATATCATCTCACGGTGACGATTCGCATCACATCTTTGAAGAAGTACGCTCCAATGATGGTCACCATTAGCACTGTCCGATATTCTCTTCAGTTCGCACTCTACATAAGCGTGCGTGTTGCTGTTTTAATGTCCAACAATGTGGGTCGATTAAACTGACTACAAAAATGAAAAAAGAAGCTCGCGATGAACTTTCAAAAACAGAGCGCATAAAATGTAATAATTTGCAGCGAGTTGTTCGTTTGTAAGACTTAAGATTCATGGTTAAATTATAGACCAAACTGAAGATGTTTGACAGTGTTGGAAAACACGAAACGTGTGTCAGCTGTTTAAAAAGCAGTGTTGCCAACAAAGATAATAGCTAAAAAATCAGCCTATAGTTTTGAAATTCTAATTTGGCTGCAACTTCTAACTTTTTCTAACTGTTTTTATAATATTTCACTTTTTATTACAGTTCCAAATCTTTTGAAGAAAACGAATGGGCAACCAACGGTACCGATGTATCCAGGCGATATACCATCATATTCACCACCATCGCGTTCGTTCTTTACACCCCCCCTGCCGCCGGAGTATCAGAATCCATTTGCGGATAAGCCAACGTTGCGAGGCACAAATAATGATGGACTGATTGCGAATACAGTGACGTTCAACAATAGACGACCTATTCCGCCACCAAGCCTCATGCCCGGACACGAGCGTATTCCATTTCGTCCGCCAGATCTTGCAGCATCCGTGGATGAATCAAATTTAACCTCTGTTGATGAAACCAAAATTCCTTCGCTTTACACCAGCACATTGTCAGGGACATTCGATGAACGCAAGAAAGCACTTAACACTCCATCGCGTAGTGGTAGTGGCAGCGATGATGCAGCTGGGATCGACAGAGAAGTTGTCAATAAGGCGGCGGCGGCGACTCCAGAGATGATGAATGAAAATACGGATAGCAATGCTGCCAAAGAGGCAAACAAACGGAAAGAGGTAATTCCGAATATTCGTCGAATTTTGGGCTCTAATGGTAAGAAAGGAGACATACCCGCTGTCTTGCTTAGGCAAGTGACTCATCATCCCATAGTTAACTATCAACAGCCGCCTGCATCGCCTATTGTTGCGGTTGAGGTTGAGGCTAAAGATAGTACAGACATTAATAATCCTGTTAGTCCAAATATAAATAAAAAAAAGGTATCAGATATGGATATTGCAAAGGATGGAAATTTGCTTGTTACCACAACGACGCCATCGGCAGCAGCGGCAATTGGTGAAGCGACGGCGACAACAACAACTTTTACTTCCTCCACATCAGTTCGACCAACACAATCGTCAAAGAATAGCAATATCAACTCGGCGTCGGCTGCAGCGGCTGCTGCATCGGCTCATACCACTTGGACATGGGCATGGAATATACATATTTATCTGTCTGTAATACTGTTTACCATACTAGCAGTCTATTCGTTCTACAAACTGCTCACTTATAACAAGCTCACTCACTTATTTGTCCAATCATATTTTGTTTACATTCACCTTATTCTCATTTCTATATGCATTATGCGTATTTTTTATTTATGCTACGATGCATACAATATCCATGGCACATTTCATCTCCTTCCCGCCGAGTTGCTGCTCAATTTACCCTCAACATTCTTGACGGTCGCCTTTTCTGTTCTCATTTTATTTTTGTTTCTCAAATCGTTGAACCATAAGAACAATCGGTACTCGGCTTTAGTGCGACCACTTACTGTTGTTGTTGGCTGCGGTGTTCATGTTGGTCTCTGCATAACGCTGCACTATGTGGAGTCTTATACGCTGCAGAATCATCTGCTATATTTTCAACAGCAGCAACAGCATCAGCAATATTTTCGCCGACAACAACAACATCTTGTGCATTCACCATCATTAGCGGCAACTTCACTGGCCAATCCAGCTCCGCCACCAAGAGTATTATCGCTAATTTGCCAGATCATCTACATATTCATTTGTCTTAGCCTGGGAGTGCTTTATCTGTATCTATATCGAATTCTAAAGAGAATTTTGCGTAGCAAGTCACAGAACTATATACACGGCTATCAGAATCTATCCAATGGTATTCATATAACAATTGCGACAGCATTGCTATTTGTTTTACTTGCTGTACTGCAGATCTTTGGCGCTGTTTACATTTCAACATCACGTTCGACGAACGTTGTTGTGATGGTCGATTGGATGCAGTGGTGCTATCAGTTTTCGCTACGTCTTATTGAGATTGCCATTATAACGTTAATATCATGGGTAACTGGCTTAAAGATTAGTGCTATGGGCGGCGGCGGTACTGCAGGCACATCCGAAATTGGCGTCGCTGGCAATGCCGCTAACGGCGGCCTGACTGCAACTACTGCAGGAGTTCTTCCCTCGAGAGAGAAACATCATCATTCGGGTGCCCACGTAGCTAACTTCTTTCTGCATTGCACAACTAGCTCCAGTCAGGAGCAGTTCGAAACAGATTATCCAGCCATTTGCAATGCCAATACCAATCTGCATACATATACAATGCGAACCGGCAAGCTTATCTACGATGACAGCTATGCGTTGAGCTCGTTGGGAAATGTCGCTTCGCCGGGAGTAGGGCGAGGTACAGTAGTTGGTACAGACTATCAGTTGCAGGAGCCCATGTATCAGAGACCCTATGATACTGGATCCATGCAAAATGCTGCTGTGGCAGCTGGAGACTGTTATCATCATCATTTTAATGACAATCATAAGCAACAGCAGGCAGCGTATGTGAGCGCAGATTGCATGACGGATGCAACAACGGATCACTATGAGAATCCAAATTTTGATTTGCATACAAATCCAGCAGGAGAGGGATCAGTATTGGAATTGGGAGTGAGCGTCGCGTCCACCGGACCACTGCAAAATTTAACTAAACATACAATGAGCTCTGGTTCTGGTTCTGGTTCCGGCTCGGGCTCATCGGGTACGTCTCAGCAACAAATGCTACTGTTGCAAAGCGACAGTTGCTATTCGGAACCATTACAGGAGAATTCCAGCTATGAATTTAGTAATTTCGAGCGACCCGTCTTTAAGGAAAAATCTGATGAATGCTGGTCAGAACGGAATCGAAACAAGTTTCATGCTCGCAAGCAAAACGGAGACGTGGACACTTTGGAGCGAAAGTCGGAACGTCGAAGTTCTAATTCGACCAATTCATGCTCATCATCGAATGGCGTACGCTACGCTGGTTACAATTCGTATGGCGTACGCAAAAGTGGTACATTACAAAACATCGGAGGCGGCACCGGTGGTGGTACTGCGCTTTCACGTTCCATAATCTCTGCTGGCGCTGGCAAGAGGGGGGCCAATGGTGCTCAGACGTTAGCTATACGCTCGCACTATTATCATCAACGTGAGAGGTGTGGACAAGCTCCTCCAACAGAATCACTCAAGCAGCAGCAGCAGCAAAAACAGCAGCACCAGCATCAGCAACAGCAGCAACAACACCAGTACAATCATCACAATTCTGAAGATCAGGATGATGGGGAAGAAGACGACGAGGAAAAGGATGAACTGATGTCAGGCAATCTAGTTGAGTGTATCAACTTAATAAGTAACAACCTGCAACTTGTACTTGATCCACTTGGTAATCCCGTCCATCATCACCTGCATCATGTACAAAACACGTCATCAAATATTCCCAACTCTTTTGAATCAACAGCAGCAGCATCTACATCACAATCAATTGCCTCGGATCAAGGGTTTCCGCGATATCTCGATAAATCTGACAGCAGCAACAACAAAACAAGCAATATACCGCAGTTAGTGGGTATTCATGGTGTAGGAGGGGGTGTGCGCAGCGTATCCAATACTTTATCGCAAATATGCAATAATGTGAACGGCATCGATTGCTAAAGTATATCTGGATTAGTAGTTAGGATCGTATCCGCAATTAGTAGTAGTTGCCCAACACAATACTCAAACATAGCAAAAACATCGAAATGGTTATAAATACCTTTAGGTACAATTAAATGCCCCTAAATATATAGAATTGAAAAGACAGTTGCGTATTTCGTATTTCGCATGTAGTCAACTTCAGTGTCACAGGACGACATTCAGTAATTACTATATTTTCACAATATCAGCCAAATGTACTTATCAGAATTCAATGCAATCAATAGTATTGCAGTTGGAAATACTACTCAAAGTTTCGCTGACGCTGCTGCTTACTGCCAATTGTAGTTAATTCGCCACTTTTTACTCTCTTCAAACTTGTGATATACATATATACAATAAAATACATAACCTAAACAAAAAAAAAGTGGTAAAGGCTAAACATTTTCCCTTGGAAACATTTTCCCTTGGTATTGGCGCAGCCAATTCTCAAGTCAAGAATAAAATACATACGGTGATGAAGTCGCGAATAACAGGTAGTGAGTTCCAAGTATTGAAACAAATACTAATAATATAAAAAAATGCGTATTCAACTACAATATATATATATATATATATGAAAATAGCCTAGCCGTACATGTATTATTTATATGTTTACAGTGGTAAAACATTAAATTGCTTATTTTTAACGTTTTGCATTTGAGATATCTTACGAAAATCCACACAGCCATCATGAAAAGCATTTACACAAAATAATCATAGACATATTTATAATGTAAATAATGAATTGATATGTATAATATATATATCCACAATTTTGTTAATTCAACTCAATTTAAGTATTGTACACAGATAAAGCGCTCTCGATTATTCATATACATATGTGTGTAACATTATTAATACGTTTTTATGATTTTACACTTGAATCTGTACCTTGTTTATTGTTTAAAAATGAACATGAAATTCTATTTAAATCAGATGAACAACAAAAAATATTGTAACCTATTTTCTAGGTGCTCATTTAATATAATTTAACTTAAGTTTAACAATTATAAACATACAAAAGACTTTTGCAAAATATCTCAATTACTAAATTTCAGAAAATCTGCAAATTCGATTACTATTAAAAAAATTCATTTGTAATTAACGAATTTTAAAATTATGTCACAAAAAATAAGAAAAACAAAATACAATATAATTATAATAATTAAAATGAAAACGTAAATAGTACTGATTAGATAAGGCTTTCACAGTTGTAATGTATACAAATGAAAATGTTAATCTTAATACGTTCTTTCAAGCAAGAAAGAAGGAAAATTCAATAAAACAGATACATAGATTAAACTATTAGTTTGTTCATCAGATCATGCACACTACATCAATATACAAACAAAAATATTGATGATCTTAGAGCATACTTATTAATATTTTATAATAATGTAATAAAATAAAATTCCTTTATTAAATTGATTCAAATGAATAATATGTATACATATGTATAAACAATTTTGATGTATATGACACAATATCTTCTATAATAAAAAGATAACATGCATATTAAATTCCACTTACAAGTCATATGTTTTAGGCTTTGGGTGCACAGTTGTTTTTTCGGCATCAACTCCAATTTAAGAGATAGAGACTTGAAATGTTCGTGTGGTATTACTTAAAGTATGAATTTAATATAAATTTTGTTAAATTAAGTAAGTTAATAAAAAGAAAAAACATGATAAATTAGTTTAGGGCGGAGCGGGAGCGCAATAAAGTTCTCTCTTCATTGTTTTGAATTCGCCGCCGTAGTTAAGATAGACTAAGAAATGAAGCACTTGAAATTATACTTTGAATTGAACGCACTGGTTTTTTTCGTTTTCGCCAAAATTACAGCCACCGCAGTTTCTCGGTTAACACTAGTTATTTAGATAAAACAATCTACATTTTTCATTGCGCCCCCGGGTGGACTGTAATAAAAAGGCATAGTGAAGTTTAAAACTGACAGTGACACGTAAAAAAAAATAGAGCAAATAACAACAAGTGTATAGCAATTGCACAGTGCTTAAGTGCAATTAATAAATCAGATAAATTGCCTTCGGTTCGTGGGTGGAATATAGCAAACTATTCGCGTCGGTCGCGTTAAATCCTACAAGGTGTGTTCCTGCAAATTATTGCAATTATTTGTTGTTTGTTTATGGTCCACTGTCGCCCCCTCTCACAAACTTTCGTTCAAAATAATAATTTGCTAAGTTCAAGCAATTGTATGTATGTATATACATACATACACACCTACGTATATACCAGCTGCAGCGGCGAATTTTTCGTTTCTTGCTTTCCTTCGTTCGTCCGCCAGCTGCGCTTCTAGCTGCATACATACGCACATCTATACAGCAAGCTACAGCAGTGATTTTTTAGTTTTCGCTTTCGCACGTCACCTGCTCACTAGCATTGTTGTTGTCAATATCGTTTGCGCGCTTGAACTCACAACGGCAAGTGATACGCATACTCTACCTTTGGTCGGGCATAACTCTTTTTCGGTATCACTTGCATCGAATTATTTTTTTGATAACTAGTGCTTCTACAATTATTCAATTATATTTGTTTTCGTCGATTATTGTATTATACAATAAAAAACATATACTTTCTCGTTTTCGTCCATTAAAATGGAACAAGAATAGCAAAAAGTGAGTCGTACGTCTATTGACGACCTTAGAAAAAGGCTACGAGTATATGTAAAGAGCATTCGCCGGGTGGAACAGCGTCTAGAAACTGTTACTATACCACAAGACGTCTCCGAGCTTGAGTGCAGGCTTCAACAATTGTCCGAGGCTATTGTCAAGGCAACCGGACTTCAAGAACATATTGAAAGCCTTGATGAAAACGATGAGTTTGGAGCCGAATTGGAGGAATTGTCAATCACGACCAAGGCAAGAATTATGTCGCTTCTTTCAGTGAAGTCATCGAGCGAACCAAAAGAAAAGGTTTCGGCTCCGATGGCACCAACTCGAGCTGGACTCCCTAATTTGGCATTACCTAAATTCAGTGGCAATTATTCTGAGTTCAAGAATTTTATGGGAATTTTCGAGACTCTTGTTCATAACAGAGGCCTACAAAAAAAAAAAAAAGTTGCATGATTCGAATCCGAGGTCAGATTTTCGCCATAAAAATTTCCAAAATTTTAAATTTTTTTGATAATTTATTACTGCATTTGTGCTAATATGTGGAATTACGTATTTAGTTTATGTTTTTTATAAGTTAAAATACAGTTTTGAAGAAATAAATCAGTACTTATATGAACCTATTCCGAATACTGATAAAATAATGCTCAAAAGGGGGTATATTCAAAAAGAAATCTAGTTTAATATTAAATTTGAATACACTCTAATCCAATATTAAAAAAAGTCAAAAATTTTGGAAGTTTTTAAAATTATTTTAAGGTTAGGTTAAAATTCTGACGTGATAGGCTGGTTTTTTTCTAGGATTCGGATTCGGAAGGTCCAAAAACATATAGAAACATATATCGCATGACCCCCCATTATTTTTTGGGGTTTCAAATTTTTTTCGAGTTTTTTGAGGTTAAGTCGAAACTCGTAAATTTTGACTTCGGATTCGCACTTAGAAGGCCAAAATACATGTTAAAACATATATCGCATGCCCAGATCAGGATTCTATATCTTTTGGGGGGATATTTTAAGGTTTTTCAGTTTTGTGAGGTTATGTCGAAGTCCAGACGTGATGGCGAAATTTTGACCTCAGATTCGGATTCAGCGACCCAAAATACATATAATTACATACGCCGCTTACCCAGATCATGAAACTGTTTTTTTTTTTGTGGGCCTGTGTAATAATAAGAGCATTCCGGCTATCGAAAAGTTTAACCATCTGATCTCCTGTCTCTCTGGTAACGCCTTGGGAACGATTAAGGCATTCCAAGTCACCGAGAGCAACTATGAAAAGGCTATGGAAAGCCTAAGGATAGTCTACGATAACCAATGTCTTATCTTTATGAACAATATCTCATCATTGTTTAGTCTTCCTAAAATGAATCAGCAATGTGCATCCTCTTTTAGAAGCCTAATCGATACTGTGTCATCTATATATGGTTCATTGTTATCGATAGGCGATGTCACTAAAATAGCGAATGCAATGCTGATTCATTTAGTATTAAATAGAGTAGATCATGTGACCAAACAAAAATGGGAAGAACACCTAGATTATGACAAATTACCTTTGTGGTCCGATTTTGAAAGGGTACTGCTGAAGAATCGACAAAGCCAAAATCGGAAAAAGTAGTTCCAAACAGGCAGCATAATCAAAGTTCCTTTGCTTGCTCTTCAACTAGCACCAATCAGACCTGCAGTTACTGCAATTCAAATGACCATTTAATAGAAACTTGTAGTCCGTTCGCTCGTCTCTCCGTCATGCAGAGATTTGAGTTTGTAAAGTCCGCATCATTATGCATAAACTGTTTAAAAAAAGGTCACACTGTTGTAAAATGCAAATCTAAAAAATGTCGAGAGTGTGGTCGCTCGCATCATCAATTTTTGCATAGATACACAGTGACTGAAAATAGCTTAGCGCTACCACCACCTTTAGAGAATATTTCTCCTCCTCCAAGTCACCCTTCCACTACGCATTCTATGCATGCGTCAGCGTTGGAAAGGGTAATTCTTGCAACGTCGATCGTAAGCGTCCGAACAAAAAGTGGAAATTACATTTTGGACCGAGCACTTCTTGACTCTGGGTCACAAACTAACTTCGTAACTGAAGATTTAGGTCAACGCTTACAGATCCGCAAAGAAGAGTCATGTATAAACTTGCTTGGTATTGGCGCAGCCAATTCTCAAGTCAAGAATAATATACATACGGTGATGAAGTCGGGAATAACTGGTAGTGAGTTCTCGTTTGATTTTTGGGTACTAAAATCAATTTCTGGGTATCACCCAGACCAAAGAACCTACCATTAGCTGACCCATACTTTTACAAACTTGATATGTTAATTGGTGCAGAGTCCTTTTTCGAGTTGTTGTCCGTCGGTCAAATAAAGCAAGGTCCGGAGTATCCGATTCTGCAAAAACCCTTCTTGGCTGGGTTGTAGCTGGAAAATATGCTCCAGCTCCCCAAGGCACCTCGTCAACATTAATTTGCCAAGAAGAATTGCTTGTTTCGATAGATAACACGCTGCAGAAGTTTTGGTCACTAGAGGAATTGCCATCTACTAGGAAAATATGGTCGCCAGAGCAACAGCTCTGTGAAGACCACTACAGGAAGACTACTCAGATTTTGCCCTCGGGTCACTTTGAAGTTAGACTGACGTTTAAATCAGACCCAAAAGTTTTAGGCAACTCGTTCCAGGTTGCAAAACGGCGTTTCTTGTCGCTCGAAAAAAGTCTAACTCGTGACCAAGGCTTGAAGAAAATGTATCTCGAATTTATGGAAGAGTATCTCGCCTTAGGACATAGATGTTACGTCTACTCCGCACTACGTTATTCCCCATCAGTGCGTTCTGAAACCTAAGAGTACTTCAATAAAACTCCGTGTGGTGTTTGACGCATCCTGTAAGCCGTCCACACACGTGTCTCTTAACAAAATTCTGACGGTGAGGCCTACAATTCAAGAAGACTTGTATTCAACTCTTCTTCGCTTCAGGTACATCGTTTCGCTTTGACAGCTGATGTCAAGAAGATGTACCGCCAAGTAATGGTAAATGAAGCTGATAGGCCATTCCAATTAATAGTGTGGAGACGAGATCCATCTGAATCCTTGAGATTATATAATCTCAACACCGTTACCTTTGGTACTGGTCCAGCCCCTTTTCTGGCCATCAGGTGTTTAAAGAGGTTGAGTGAAGCCGTAAGAGGATCTCTCCCTAGAGCTTCTGAAGTTATTCGGTCCGACTTTTATGTCGATGACATGTTAACTGGTAAGACAATTAAGTCTGAAGTGACTCAGGTTCTTCAAACAGCAGGTTTCGAATTGAGGAAGTGGTTTTCAAACTCACCTGAGATCACTGCATCTGAGAGCACAGTTAAACCGATAACTATCTCGGATTCAGATTCAACTAAGGCTCTAGGTATATCATGGACTCCTAGCGAACATGCCTTAAAGTTCAAAATTGACACGTCAGTCATGGTTCTCCGAGCGACAAAAAGGAACATATTGTCTGTGACATCGAAACTGTTTGACCCCCTCGGCTTATTAAGTCCAATTGTCATTCGAGGCAAGATCCTATTGCAGGAGTTATGGCTTAATAAGTTGGACTGGGATGAGTCTATTCCACAGCAGTTGGAAACAGCATGGAATAAATTGAAGGATACATTGTCGAGAGTGGAAAAAATCTCCATACCTCGATATATGTTCACTAATCCGATGTCTCCAATACAATTACATGGTTTCGCCGACGCATCTATGAGAGCCTACGGTGCTTGCGTCTATATTCGTAGCAAAACTGTTGAAGGTTACAAAGTTTTGTTGTTGACTTCAAAGTCAAAAGTAGCGCCGCTCAAGACGAAAACACTTCCTAGACTTGAGTTATGTGCCGCTCACCTTCTAGCAGATCTTTGCCATTATTGCCATTATTGAAAATAAATATCAAACGATTCGTCTACTGGTCGGATTCAGAAGTTACTCTTCACTGGATCCGATCTCATCCTTCGTTTTTGGCGACGTTCGTTTCGAACAGAGTGGCTGAGATTCAGGAGTGGTCCAAAGAAGCTACATGGCGACATTTACCGACAAAACAAAACCCAGGAGATGTAGTTTCAAGAGGTTGTGACATTGACGACTTGAAAGAGTCAATCTGGTTTGGTGGACCTTCGTTTTTAAAGAACGAAGAGGAAGATTGGCCCGTTAATCCGCACCTAGAGCTGTCAAGGGAGATAATGGAGATGGAGAAGAGAAAAACAGCGGTTCGACTGGCCGCTGCCGTAGTTAAATCGGATCTAGTGGACGTCATCGAGGGATTCTCGTCTCACCTCAAACTGCTAAGGGTATTTGTTTATATGTTCCGCTTCTTAGCTAATGTAAAAATAGGAATGCCCAATTTGAAAAGATTCCGTCTCCAACGGAATATAAAAAAAGATTTTCTGAAAATGATCGAAGTTGTTCAATGTCACAAATTTTATGATGACATTAAAAGAGTTCGTAAGGGATCCAAGCTTGGCCCTTGTCTTCAGCGATTAAATCCATTTATTCACGAATATAAGGGAACTTGGTGTATGTTTTCGTTGTTGAGAGTTGGGGGGCGACTAGCAAATGCTCCTATATCGTATGTTGCCAAGTTTCCATTGTTGTTGACTAAACGCTCTAAATTCGTACAGAGCTATGTCCGACATTTGCATCAAACCAATTTTCATGTTGGCCCACGAGCACTTGTGAGTATCCTTCGGGAGCGTATTTGGATTGTTAACGCTCAGGGGGTCTGCAGTCAGACAGTTCGTTCGTGCATTAGATGTTTCAAATGCAAACCGCGACTTCTGACTCAAATAATGGGGAATTTACCCCCAGATCGACTCCGTGCTCTCCGCCCTTCTGACATTTGTGGCGTTGACTTTTGTGGTCCAGTGTACACGACACTTAAAATCCGTGGTAGGCCCCCTTATAAGTCCTACATAGCGCTGTTCGTGTTTTTTGCGTCCAAGGCAGTTCATTTACTCCTATTTGTTATGTTTTCAAAAATTTGTTGGTCGCCGAGGATGTCCGCAGATTGTGCACTACGACGAACTTCGTCGGAGCGAGTCGCTACTTCGACGATCTGCGACGGAAAATCGAAGAGCAAGCAGACGCAATTCGCGAATTCGCATCAAAAAGCGGATGCGACTTTGTGTTCACACCGCCTCGAGCACCACACATGGGAGGACTATGGGAGGCAGGTGTCAAAACTGCAAAGCACCTACTCCTACGAGCGGTGGGCAGCGCGCAGTTGACAGTGGAGTAGCTGCAAACAGTCCTCGTCGGCGTCGAGGCGGTGCTGAACTCACGCCCACTAGGTCCAATCAGCACCTGCTGACAGGCGGGTCGCTACTCGCCCCACCAGCACTCCGGACCCCAGACCAGGCGGGTCTCAATTGCTTGCGGCGATGGCGACTTGTCTCGTCAGTCAGGCAACAGTTCTGGCAGCGATGGTCCCGCGAATATGTGCTGGGGCTTTAAATCCGGGGCAAGTGGCAGCAGCAGCAGCCCAACATCAAAGAGGGCACTCTCGTCGTGGTCGCAGAAGACAATCTTCTTCCGCAACAGTGGCTCCTCGGCAGGATCGTGGCAACTCACGCAGGGCGGGACGGCATGGTCAGGGTCGTCGATGTTAGGACCAGCGAAGGGGGATTGTTCAGACGGGCTATTCACAAACTGGCTCCGTTACCGATTGCTTGAAGCCTTACAGTCCTTCAACGGGGCCGGTGTTAAATTAAGTTAGTTAATAAAAAGAAAAATCATGAAGGATAGTGTAAATTAGTTTAGGGCGGAGCGGGAGCCCAACAAAGTTCTCTCTTCATTGTTTTGAATTCGCCCCGTTTCGCCGCCGTTGTTAAGATAGGCTAAGCAATGAAGCACTTGAAATTATACTTTGAATCGAACGCACTGGTTTTTTTCGTTTTCGCCAAAATTACGCAAGAAATTGTTAAAATGATAATTGTTTTCTTGAAGCGCTCCAAAATATATCTCATTTTGGTTATTTAAAGCTTAATGTAAAGACGAAGCTGTCTCTATTTTGTGTCATTATTTATTTATAAGTGTAACTTACAACTAGACCTTATGTGAAGCTTTGGCTGCAATGGCCTTAAGCTATTTACAAGTGAGATGTGTATAATTATACTAGATTTTGTGGAAGGACTAGCGTTATCTATTTTGTGTTTTTTTTTTTTTTTTGTATGTTAAATCTGTATTTTTTTTTTTTTTTTTGAAAACCATGCTCTCCCCCCGGTATTCGAACCCGGAACCCCTGTATAATACTCATACGCCTCAGACGACTCGACTACAGGGGTCGACATTTTGTGTTATTAAATTATGAGCTTTCCATATAAAAATGCTTCTAAATAATATTTTCCCAAATAAAAGTCTTCAAAACTATCTTCTGCGATTATTGTTGCTGTTTATGCAGCTGCAACATATAGTTTTTTGGAATAAAAGGCAAAAAACTAAAATGAAAGTCAATTGCGAATAGTTTATTTAACAATTTGTTATTTTTAACTTTTGTCTCAACTCGAGTCAACTTTTGTGACGGTATGGTGTCGAACAAACTGATTTATTTGAAATGAAAGCTAAGCATGCTTCCAAGTGTTGAAAAATAGTTCGCTGCAGGCGAAAAATGTTTAATAAATAAAACCGCGCATGCGATGACATCGTTTCATTAGAAAGTGCCTGAGAAACACACATTTGTCCATTCGCCATCGTACATATGCAGCAAATATTCATTAAGGCAAAAAATAATTGAGAGTAGGTAAATCAAAGAGAGCGCAAGGAGAGTTGATTAGAAGGCGCGCAATTCTGCTTTTTTCAACCAATCAGTATAGTTCACACTGTCTTTGCTTTGATGGAGTCTGACACGTGACACACTCTCTACGCTCGTCCTCTCACACTCACACGCCTTCTCTCTCTCGCTCTATTTTCGTCTGTTCATTTAGTGCTGCCTTTTGGCCGTCAGCCGTCAGAGACAGTAAGGGGAACAAAATGTAACCACAGCTCTGGTTGTGGTACGTGCCGTCCTTACTCCTACTGACGGAAGTGCGGCTATACTCTCCACGTGAGGGCGGCTGGAAGCAGACCCCTAGCACGGTCATGTCTCTGCTAGGGGTGCTGACTAATTGTAGTCGGGCGAAGATCGTGAATCTATAAATCACCCCAATCCAAGGCGGAACAGCATACGCTAAGGGATGCATGGCCGGGGGGTAGCCCGGTCTATAGTATGCGGACTCTGGATACCTGTCGCCCTCCAGTTTTATTCAGACTTCCCACGGTACACGGGCTATGCCGTGGGTGACCTTCCCTTCCCGTCTACTCGTGGGACCAAACAAATGGATTCATTAAAAAACTTAGATAAGTCTGATGCGACTTCGACAGCATCAACCCAGGGTGAGGCTTTCACGGCCGACCCCAACACCAGCACTGCAGCTATTGGGCTGCTGGCCTCCACCCCCAATACTACGGGTCTCGACTCTAGTATTACAGGGGACTCGGACAGGCCTCGAACTCCCTTGGACACTGAGTTCGCAAGTGCTGCTTTTTCGTCCAATAACTATGCAGGCACGCAGCAGAACGTCGAGGTGATGTCCTCTGACGCAGAAGCTGACTGTGACCTGATCAGTTTCGCAGACGACGCTTCTGTGGCCTCTCAAAGGTCAGGCCTCACGGAAGCAGGCTCCCAAATCCAGACACTGCGACTGGACTCGGGAAGCGCCTTCTTAAAGATGAAGACCCGCGAGAAGAAGCTCTTTAAAGCTGCACTCGCAAAGGGTTCGAGCAGAGCAGAGGCTCTTGCTATCGCCACTGCGCCCCCCGTGGAAACCAAGGCTAAACGGGCGCGTGGTGACGATACTATCCCCGAACCCCAAGGGTCATCAAAGAAGTCCAAGAAGACTCATGTGGAGTCCACAAAGCCACTCTTCAGCCAAGTGGCAAGCAGTGTGAGATTGGGCTTCACTTCGGCTGATCCCACCAAACCGCTTACACCGGAGCATATGGCTACGGTGCAAGAAAGCATCCTTAAGGCGATGCGGCTGCCCTCCACAAGTGGAGTCGGTCCGGGTTTCGAGGGCTGTATACCTCGAAATGAATGGCTACTCCTTGTGTGCGAGGACAGCAGCACTGCTGAATGGGTCAGGGGAGCTTTTGGACATATTAGGTCCATCAGCGGCCTTGACATTAAGCTGTTAGAGGAAACTGAGTTCCCGAGAGCTCACCTCATTCGTGGGTATTTCCCTAACAGCGCAGACCTCCCACCCGTCACTATTCTGGAGTACTTGGGTCTCCAGAATCGTGAACACTTCTCAACGGAGTTGTGGCGGGTGGTTCAACACAGCCTTAACGGCAAAACGACGCACCTCGCGATGATGGTCGACGAGAAGTCGTACAAGACCCTGACGGGTCTTAAGGGTAGTGTAAAGTTTCGTTTCAACAGGATGAAACTTATCCTTAAGAACTCCCCCGTCAGGGCCTCCCCCACTCCTGTCCCACCCCCATCCTCAACCCTTCCTCCAACCATTCCCCCTCCTATCAGCGCTCCTCCAGCTGCGGCAACGGTGGCCTCCACAGGCGTGACAGCATTGGCTGCCGCTCCGGTGGCGTCTACAAGCGCCGCAGCCGCAGTGGCGCCGATCACCACAATCCCCAAACCCCCAGTCATAGTGGTGACTGCCCCCAAGCCCACAACGGGCCGTACGAGGCCGGTGGCTGGTAGCGGACGTCCACTTGTCCCTTCAAGGCCCACCACCAGCGCAGTGCGCAAACCCCCCGCAAGGGCACCTCCGGCGACCGTGGTCGCAAGGCGACCCCCTCCGAGTAGTTCCTCCAGACTGCCAAAGGGCATCCGAGGCAACGACTCTCGGGGGGCAAGGCATGTGGCCTTGTTAGCAAAGCCTTGAAGGAGGATGCCGAGCGCCATTAAGGTGCTCCAGGCGAACCTGCACCACGCCAGAGGAGCGTCTGCCACCCTGTGCAGGGTCGTCTGCGAGGATTCTATCAACCTGGCTCTCGTCCAAGAGCCCTGGTTGATCGGTGGCCACGTCCGTGGACTATCATGTGGATCATGTAAGTTGTTATATGACCGCATGGGCGGTGCCCCTCGCACTGCTATTGTTGTAAATAACAATGTGAGACACTTCCCTCTATCAAATTTCATCCACAGAGACCTGGTGGCAACGGCTATTGAGGTAGCCACGGCTGACGGTGTCCGGGAAGTAGTGATTGCCTCTGCCTACTTCCCGGGCGATGTGGATGACGTCCCCCCCATAGAGGTTCAGCGGCTAGTGGACTTCTGCCGCCTACACAACAAGCCGCTAGTGATCGGGTGCGATGCCAACGCGCACCACACGATCTGGGGTAGCAGCGACGTCAACAAACGTGGTGAGTCCCTTTTAGAGTATCTTTTGTGTTGTCAATTAGATGTTGCTAATATAGGGTGTAAGCCAACCTTCATTAACGCAATTAGGGAAGAGGTTTTGGACCTTACCCTAGTCAGTAACTCTATTGGGAGTTCGCTGATTAACTGGCGGGTCACAGACGAAGCCACGTTGTCGGACCATCAGCACATAAGGTTCGACCTGCCTGGCCAAGTCGAGATCCGTCAGAATTCCTTCTGCCCCAAAAAGACCAATTGGGTACTTTTTAAAGCCTCTGTGGCTTTTAAAGCAGACCTGTTGATCAGCAAACCAAATTCTATCGGTGAGATAGAACTTGCTGCCAACCTGCTTCAAGATGTGCTCATCACTTCCTTCGAGGAAAGCTCTGTTCGGAAGACTTTAAGTGTCAACCGTAAAGTTCCATGGTGGAACGAGGAACTATCCATACAAAGAAGGAAGGTTAGGAGCCTATTTAATCGGGCTAGATCTAACCGCGTCAGTTGGGGCGTCTATAGGGACGCTCTAACTAACTATAACAAAAACATTAGACGTGCTAAACGCGATACATGGCGCAGCTACTGTGGTAGCATTGAATCGCTGCCAGAAGCAGCAAGACTGCATAAAGTATTAGCTAAAGGGCCATCTAATGGTATAGGGCTTCTTAAAAGAGCAGATGGCTCTTTCACCCAAGATCGCAGGGAAGCACTGGACCTTTTACTCCAAGTCCACTTCCCAGGTTCGGTGGCGAACCCAGATCTAACAAGTCGTGATGACGTCACCATGTCACCTGACTCTCGTGGATCCAGTTTATCAGGAACCATCTTCGACCCTGAAAAGGTCAAATGGGCAGTAGATTCCTTTGCTCCCTTCAAAGCCCCAGGGGGTGATCAAATCTTTCCAGCCCTTTTGCAAAATAGCCTGGATCACATTCTCGATCCGCTGGTCGGCCTTCTTAGAGCTAGTCTTACCTGGGGATACATACCCATCTCTTGGAGGAGAGTCAATGTGGTATTCATTCCCAAACAGGGGAATCGTCCCCCTGACCAGCCTAAATCATATCGGCCGATCAGTCTCACTTCCTTTCTGCTTAAAACAGCGGAAAGGCTTGTAGACCTGCACATTCGGTGCTCTCTGCAGAAAACTCATCCTCTGCATCCCACGCAGTTTGCGTACATAGCTGGTAGATCGACTGAGGTCGCTCTCCACAAGCTAGTCGGTAAAATCGAGGGAGCCTTCGTAGCCAAGAATATTGCTCGTTTCTTGATATAGAGGGCGCTTTCGACAATACCGGCTATGGGTCTATTTCTGCGGCGCTAGAGCGCAGAAATATCGCCCGTCCCCTAATCCGATGGATTGATGCTATGCTCAAACATCGGACTATCTCCTCTACCTTGGACTCCACGACTGCTTTCATTAGTGCGGTTAAAGGATGTCCCCAGGGAGGGGTCCTATCCCCCTTACTCTGGTCATTAGTAGTTGACGAACTACTAGTTATTCTCGCCGAACAGGGCGTGCAAGCGATTGGCTACGCTGACGACCTAGCTCTCGTAGTGAGCGGGAACTTTGCCAACACCGTGACAGAGCTGATGCAATCTGCCCTGAACACGGTTAGTAGATGGTGCGAAGATGTAGGTCTTAGCATCAATCCACAAAAGGCGATTATCGTTCCCTTCACTAAGCGCTATTCCGTTAGCATAGGTCAATTGCACATTGGCGGTTCTCCCGTGGGACTCTCCAACGAAGTCAAATATCTAGGGGTAACTCTTGATAAAAGACTGAATTGGAACTCCCATCTAAACAACACCCTATCAAAGGCAACTCATGCCATGTGGGCATGTAGAAGATTCTTTGGTAGGACCTGGGGTCTCAAATCATGCACCATCCGGTGGCTATTTGAGATGATGGTACGACCCATCGTCACCTACGCCGCTATTGTGTGGTGGCCCAAGGTTACGCAGGTCACCGCCATCAAGAAATGCACTAAACTGCATAGGCTGCTGTGCCTCTCTCTGACGGGTGCACTTCGCACCTGTCCCACAGTAGCAATGGAGTCAATCTTAAACCTGACTCCGCTGCACATCCGAATAAAAGAAGTTGCTGCTATGAGCCTTCTTAGAATCAAGCTCCAATCTGGGCTTCTAGCTACCGAATCAGGGCATGCTAGATTAATCAAAGACATTCCTGGCTTAGAGATCTGCACTAGATCAGATTCTATGACCAAGGAACTCATCTTTGGTGCAAAATTCAGAACCCTCATCCCAGACCGGAGGGATTGGGATGCTGGCAACCCCATCAGTGACCCCCACGGCATACACTGGTATACCGACGGGTCTAAGACTGATCAGGGGGTTGGAGCCGGGATACATGGTCCCAACTCCAAAACCTCGATTGCCATGGGCAAGTGGCCCACGGTCTTTCAATCCGAGGTTCACGCCATCGAGTTCTGCTGCCGTCTTATCCTTGAGAAGGGGATCAGAGGAGCGAACATTTACATCTTCTCGGACAGCCAAGCTGCCATACTAGCCCTCTCCTCAAAAAGAGTAGGCTCACGTATGGTGGCTGAGTGCTGGAACTGCCTCCAGAGGCTGTCCTATAAAAACAGAGTTACCCTCCTTTGGGTACCTGGTCACTCTGGTTTCGAGGGCAACGAGCTAGCGGATGAACTAGCTAGGGCGGGGTCATCAGCACCTCTGCTTGGCCCCGAACCCTTCTGCGGCGTGGGTTGGTCAACCGTATCATCCCTTGTGAGAACCTGGGCAGATAGGATGACCGAACGCTACTGGTTCTTCCAACCAGGGATGAGGCAGGCTAGAGAGCTTACGAATCCCTCGGTTAAACGAAGAACAAGTCTACTCTCCAGGAGAGATCTCTATCTCCTTACTGGTTACCTTAGTGGTCACCACGTGGTGAACTATCACCTCGTTAAAATGCGTTTGTCCTCAGATGCAGAATGCAGGCTCTGTAGAGAGGACGACGAAACCACTAAGCATATCTTGTGTGATTGCCCAGCCTTGGTATGGATTAGGAGGAAGCATTTGCACGTGGAAATCGCAGTTCCCGAGCACATTGTCCGTTCCTCGACGAAAGACCTGTTATGCTTCATTAGGGAAGCAGAACAGCTTTTGTCAAGATAGGGAGAGCATCATAGGTACAAAAGATCACTCTGGTCGCAGTGCCTCGCGCCTTCTCTGCTGGGAGACTCCCTTTCCAAATAATAATAATAATAAATAGTGCTGCCTGTCTGCTCTTTTCTCTGTTCGGCTGGTGTAATTTGTTGTGCTGAACCACTATGCGCACCTCCTCTGTCTTTCTCTGTGCCTTTCTCTTCCTTACTTCTCTCTCCTCTTGCTAATTCTCTGAGTATTTATTTTTCTTTTACTAATTGCGATAATATTTCCTTGTAGTTATTTGTTTTGATCAAGTTAAGCTCCGGCACCCTGTGTACCCCTACTTCATTTAGTAATACTTCTCCTTGGTTGCCCTACTCTTACGTGCCTTTTGTTATTTCTATTATTTAATTATTTTTAAAATTCACCATAAATATAGCCCCACCTCCAAGAAAAATGAAAAAAAATGGGTGATGTGGCCACATATTTAATGTTTATCGAATTCCAAGCGTAATTTTATTGATTTAATTTTTGGTAAACTCAATAATTATGAACAGCCAAATGATTTCCGAAAATTTGTTTTGTTTTAGTCAGGTGTGTACAGTGGCGGATCTAGGATTTGCTATGGGGGGGGGGGCTTGGAAGTTTTCTATAAATCGATGTTTGCAAGAAAAATTAAAATCAGTACCACTTTATTATTTTTTTTAGGAGTGCCAATTTTAAATTAAACAATTTTTATTTAAACACTATCTTACAGTGCCATTTTTTATATTTAAATACCATACGAGGTTTGTTCAAAAAGTATCGCGAATTTTGAATTTTCACGGGTTACGTATAATCGAATTTAGATTTTTTTTTGTTTTGTTATGTTGGTACACTCTCCCCAACATCTGTACCAAGTTTCAATTGTAGCATTTTTTATTTGGTTGTGAGAGGCGTAAAAGTTATAGTGTTTTGCGTGCTCGCCGATTTTTTGCTATCGAAAACTATGGATCAAAGGATTAGCATCAAATGTTGTGTAAAAAATAAAATAAAGTGCTCCGAAACACTTGTAATTTTGACAGTGGCATTACGGTAAAACTGTTCTTAGTAAAAAAAATATTTACAAGTGGTCATTCTTCAAATGACCAATCCAACGTTGCAAGTCGCCGAGGTTTAAGTTTAGCGAAAGATCCACAACTTCATCACTGGAGATTTTCACATCTTTATGTGTGTATCCCGAAGTCAAATCGTTGAGTCGATTTTCAGCCATGTTGACTCTTAGGAATGTTTTCAGTCTTTTTAGCGCTGAAAAAGAACTCTCTGCTGTTGCTGAAGTCACTGGTATTGTTGTAAATAATTGAAGCAGTGTCGCAACATTCGGAAAAATTATTTTCCTCTATGCTTTTCAAAGCATCAATCGCTGTTTGTGCTTGTAGAAATGAAGATGTCTTGCAATGCTGGTACCAAAGGGTTATTTCTGATTTCAGCTCTGTATCATTGCAGCTTATTGAATCTGTTTTGTATTCTTTTACAGCATTCACTATTTCCTCAACGGTAACTTTTGTGTGTAGCTTTGGAATCAGTCCCTCTAGAGGCAACATTTTCAAAAATGTCCCTTAAATCTTGCACTCATTGAACATATCATAGGTCTAAATAGGGCTTATGGGGGGGGCTACAGTCTTTCTAAAAGTCTTTCATAAAAGTCTTTTCTTTTTTAAGAATACCGTATACCGAATACCATGGATAATGGAAGCAAAAAATGTACATTTTCCACAGTTGCTTATTGATTTTAATGCACAATATTCTCTTAAATATATCTGTAGATAGACTGGGTCCTTAGTCCGACAGAACCAATTTAAATGCAAAGAGACTTTTATTATTTTAATCTAAGAGATTTATTTTTGTCAACACTTTTCATACCCTTCGACCATTGAAAATGGTCAAAAAGGGTATACTAACTTTGTGCAAATGTATGTAAAAGGCTGAAAGAGGCGTGGGAGACCCCATAAAGTATATATATTCTTGCTCAGGATCACAAGCCGAGTCGATTGAGCCATGTCTGTCTGTCTGGATGTCCGGATGTCTGGATGTCCAGATGAACACACAGATCTCAGCTATTATAAGAGCTAGAGTCACCAAATTTGACATGAAGGTTTCTGTGTACCAGACGCAGATCAAGTTTATTTCAAATGTTAGGTGCCACTCCCACCGCCCCCGCAAATCAATAATTTAATTTTTGAACTCAATTTATAAGCGCTGTATAAAAGATACAACTTTGTGACTATAATATATACTAAGCTGAATGAAATATCTACGTATACTCTAAATTGCAATCCGATCGGACAATAAACACAGAAGTTATTTAAGAAAGTATGAGCATAAAACCAACTGCTGGTGTCATCTAAAAAGGGAGGTGGGCGAGCGCGAAGCGCGAGCGCCATCTGTCGGGAATAATTTTAAAGCATGTGCATATGTATATGTGTATGAATTTAACAATTTACAATATATGTAAGCCCAACAGTAAGAAATCAGCATTTCGCGTGCATTCCTAAAGTAAACAATGCGTTTTTTTAAACCGTCTCTCGCTTTTCATATTTTATCTATTATGAGCTTGCAAGTTCAATAGGATTTATATTGAATGTTGCTGTTTTGTTTTGCTCTCAATATTTTGCAATAACATAGCAGCACATACATATGATGAAGTGGGACGTCTATACATACATTTATGCATATGCAAATGCATGTATGGGCATCCCACTCCAACATACCCTCCAATTGGCGTTGCTATTGTTTACGAACAAAGATATGTAAGAAGTGAAAAGACTTAACGGTATTGTCCATCTCCTTTTTCTAAACATACTGCCGCCAGTTGGCGTTTTCCTTATCTTCCTATTCTAAACAAACGGCCGTCTGTTTGCTTCACGCATTCTTCTTTCGTATTGCCGCTTTGCCTATTATCTTTCGATAGCCGATTGCAACGAAGCCATAAGAGAGATTAGAGCTTACATAAATAATAATTATTATTAATATTTAATAACGTTTAACATATTTTTATGAAAACTGACCAAAAAGCTAAATTTTTACAAATGTCGATCGCGCCGTCATTCGAGCCCAGCATAAGTTGGCTAAGAGACTGCAACGCAATTCACTTAACCACTGCACGACTTTTTCATTCGTCGGCAGAGTTCCAATGTAAAATAAAACCACTAAGCATGCCAAGTGATAAACCTTTGCAAGTAACTGAGCAGACGGACATAACTACATATATCGTCTACATATGTACTTTATGGGGTCGTCGACGTTGCATTTCGCCTGTTACATATATTTGACTTTAACATATACTAAGCTGAATAAAATATCTACGTAGTCTCAAAATTCCGAAATCCGATCGGACAACAATCACAAAAGTTATTTAAGAACATAAAACCAAGTGCTTCTGTCAGCTAACAAGGGAGGCCGGCGAGCGCGATGCTCGAGCGCCATCTGTCGGGAATAATTTCAAAGCATGTGCATATGTAGGTCGAAGGGTATCCCACTGTCGCGTGTCGCGCGACTGTTGCTTTCCTTACTGGTTTAAAATGGTTTTGATTTAAAAGTCTTTGAGTGACTTTTATAATAAAAGTCTTCAGTAAAAGTCTTTTAAGGACTTAAAATAAAAGTCTTGACATAACGGTTATTTGCAGACTTAAAAAAAATTTTTTTGTAAATAATCATTAAAATAAACTTTTATGATAAAAATCCAAAAATAATCATTATTCAAAATTTTGTATGATAAAAATCAAAAAATAATCGTTAAAAATGATTTTTATGCATAAAACTTATAACCGTTACGGTCCCTGGTATTTAACGTTTTATGATTCCGACTGTGTTTGTTATATTAAGGCCTGTTTCTAGACAAAGTAAAAATAAATTTTATGCTGAAAATTGTAACGGACTGCTTGTTCTCGATAGGGCTGTGCCGGCTAGCTCAGCTGCACTTGGGGAGGAGTTTTTCCCTCTGCCCTACAATCCGCACAATAATCGATGAGTTTCAATTTCTATACAAAGACGTCTCACAACACAAACAGCTAAGTAAAATTTAACAACATTAAATACATGAACATATATTTAACGATGTCAAACATGTTAAAACATATATCCAATGTCCAGATCACGATTCTATATCTTTTGGGAGATATCCAAAGGTTTTTCAGTTTTTTGAAGTTATGTCGAAGTCCAGACGTGATGGCGAAATTCTGACCTCGGATTCGGATTCAGCGACCCAAAATACATATAACTGCATATGCCGCATACTCAGATCATGACAAACTTTTTTTTTGTGGGGTTGTGTTATCTACAGATACTACAAAAGGGACGTAATTTTAAAACAACAACTTTAGGTGGCCACCGGCCACTGCGCACCCACCCAACCATGTGATACTCCTGCTCAGGATTTCAGAGTATCACCCATGTCATGGAGCCCCTCCTGGCCAACTAAGACCGTTTCATCCCCCCAGTAATAAACGCTTAGCAAACGTTCATTTTATGCGTGCCATACAATTTATTTTAGGTATTTTATGAACTAACATTTTTTTATTTGACTTTATTTTCATACCCTCTCTTTCTCCTTCTCTAGCCCTACCTGCCTACAGAGCTCTATGAACTGATGGGGCACTCACACACTAAGGAGCTTCAAAAATAAAAGGGGACAGAAGAAAGCAAGGGCTTTCACGGACACTAACGTTTAAAACACAATATAATTCAAATTTTAGCATAAGTTTAACAATAAATAAGTCAAAACAATTGTGATCTAACTTAATTTTATACATGTTGTCCATGCTTCTCATGGCAGCCGGACTCTAAATGATGACGGCGAATGGACGGGATATTTTGCAGGACGGGCGAATAATACCCTGGCGGCTCTCCGCATGGACTGGACTCACCAGGGCGACGACGTGCAGTTGATGTCGTTCCGTCTTCGGATTTAATTTCAGCTGCACATGGTCTCGTTCCGTCTTCGGATTTAATTTCAGCATAGAGATTGTTATTATTTTATTTAAAAAATATTTAAGAAATTTAATTTCACGCACTTTTTAATAAATCAATTCGCGGAAAGGTAAGCTGCCTTGACCGCCTCGACTCTTGACTTTGACTGACAAGACCTGCCCTTGAAAATCTGCTTGGCGGTCGCTGAGCCTGCGGTTTCGGGCATCTAACCGACAGTTCAAACAGAGCAGCTGTATTCATCGATAACTTTCTATCGACCCGAAAATCAGCTGTTCCCGCAAAATGCAACAAAATCCATACAATATCATACAATATTTTAGCTAGCGAAATATTTTTATGTTTTTCAAGTTGTCATTTTGTAGAGTGTAACTCGTTTGTATTCTGTGTGAAATAATGCACGCTTTATTATTCCGGCTGTAGCTCGTCGGCTTTGGGGGTGGAGGTCTTTTCCACACAACATAGGCAATAATAACAAAAAACTAAGAATAACGTGCTGCGACAAAGGGAACTAGATAACGAAACCGGAAGAGAGGACATACAGATTTGACCAACAGAACAGATACATCTAAAACGGTATATAGCAAACTTAGGTGTTGAGGATGTTTGCTGCTGCCCACCCAACCATGATCACCTCCTTTGAATTGATTCAGGTGACCCCTTTAACCCCATGACAACGAGCTATTTAGCATCGAGACCAAAAAATTAAAATTTTAAAACATAAATTTAATTTACTTTTTTAAGTGTAGATATATGAACTAATTCCGTTAACCTAATCATTTTCATTTAAAATAATTTAAGAATATTTGTTTGTGTATAAATTATTTTGTTTTTGGTCGTTAAGACATACGGGGTAGCTGAGAACCCCTTTGTGGCCTTGGTTAGTTAGCTGTAACAATAAAAATATAACAATAAAATAAAATAACAAAATATAAAAAATAACAATATAACAATGAAATGATATTAAAGTAACAATTAAGAGATCATCATCTCCTGGCTTTCGTCAAGGAGGACCGCAGGATGAGCTCCTTCGGCTGTCTCCTGCGGAGCCTCCTAGGTGGGCGAGCTGTGGTCAGTGCCTTGGTAAGGCGATTTCTATGGCGCTCTAACCTGTCGTGGTACCGGATAGAGTGCATGTTTATTGCCTCGAAGACAGTGGCTAACTTGAGGTCTTTGTGCAGGGTTGTGTTTCTTATAAACCATTCGCAGCCGGTAATCATCCTGGCGATTCTATTTTGGGCAGCCTGAATACGACAGATTTGGCTGTCGCAAGCCAAGCCCCATATTAATGCTATGATTTGCTTGTAAATTGTCACCTTGTTGGAGAGTGACAATTTACTTCGCGAATTTAGAAGCCAAAAGTGTTTTGACGTCTGTCCGCGCCATGTAGTAACTGTACAAGCAGTAGAGCAGAGGACTAAGTACACTTCCCTGTGGTACACCGGCTGCCGCATTATGCTCATTTGAGAGAGCCGAGTGGAATCGGACCGCAAACCTTCTATTTTCGAGGTACGACCTCAGGAGGCCGAAGTAAGGTGCAGGTAGCGTGTTCTTAATTTTCAGCAGGATACCGGAATGCCACACCCGATCAAACGCCTCACGCACATCCAGGAAGAGTGCGTTGCGGTACTCTTTGTTTTCAAAAGCCGATAGAATTTGCTCCACCAATCGATGTAGTTGTTCTACCGTACTGTGTCCAGCACGAAAACCAAACTGATGCTCGGGCAGGATACCCTTGGCTTCCATAATCCTGACCATTCGGGCGGCAATCAGTCTCTCAAACACCTTCGAGATCGAAGGGAGGAGACTGATTGGCCGGTAGGACCCAGGGTTCTTTTCAGGCTTCCCAGGTTTGTGGATCATGGAGATAATACCGAGCTTCAACTGTGGGGGGAAGTATTGTATCCTTACCATAGCTTTGAATAACAACGTAATGTAGAGGATCGCACATCTTGGTAGTGCCTTTAGAGTAGAGTTGCAGATATTATCATGCCCCGGAGCATTTTAGGGGTTTTGTATTGCGATGACGTCTCTGGGGGTGAAGGGTTGTATCGGCAGGTCCATTTGGAGCGCTTGGGACAGCTGGTCGTGAGTCGCGTAAACATACTGCGGACTGGCGAGGTTCAGTGGTTGGCATCGCTCAGCAAGGTGAACAGCAAACACTTCGGCTTGCTCGAAATCAGTTCGACACCATGCACCAGTACTATCAGTCAATGGCGCTTTTCTAGAGCAACGCCTTTTAATAGCGCGCGTAACATTCCATAGCGAGTGCGCCTTATCACATTCGGTACCAGTGTTGGTAAGCCTGTCGTCAAACCAAGCTGATTTATGCTCAACCAGGGAGCGATGTAGCACATACTTTGCTCTGTTCCAATGCGCTTTGTCCAGCGGGTGACGGGACCTCATCCATCTTGTGCGCCTTTTCTCAGCAATAAGGAGCAGAATCTCTCTGGTGATCGGGATTTTCGCTGCTGTGGTCCTCTGTACCGGGATAGGAGTTGCCATTCTGGCTGCAGCCTTAATATTATTTATTAATAATTTCTTATATAATATTATTTTATTTTGTTTATTTATTTTATTCTAATAAACTAAAAGAAAAGTTACACTCAAGCGAGCTGTGATATAGCCGCTACAAACTAATTTCATTATTTAATTAAATTTAATTTCATATTTATTATGCAATATGAAAGACAATCAAATTATAATAGTTACAAATACTATTAAGTATTTATAAATAAAGTTTAATATTTTTTAATATTTTTAATATTTTATTTAGCACGCATCAAAAAAACGTGAGCTAATGCGTTCTTTGCCGTCACTCTTTCCGCATTTTGTTTGTTATGGCTTTGCAAGTTCAGTAAGATTCCAATTGGATGTTTCGTATTTTGTTTTGCCCTCAATATTTTGCAATTAGAATGCTAGAACATAACAGCACTAAGCAATGAACACATAGAGACGTCAAACAGCTCTGACACTGTTTGAGGATGATTTTTCGGACCTGCTGCCCCAGAGAAGAAGCAGAACAGAAGCAGACTTCGGCTGAACGCCCGACCGGGGTAGCTCGCTGTTCGGCTGGGGCAGCTCGTTGTTCGGCTCTCAGTACAAACAGTGCATAGCATCAAAACTGCTTCAGTCGCACAACGACAGCGGAACGATAAGCATGCGAGTACTTCTTTGCGCTGTGCGATCGTTTCCATGTGTGCGTATATGCATGCACGGCCCGGGTATGATCGGAATTTTTTTCTTTAATATACCCACGCCTAAATTTATCCACTCACATTACCGTAGCCGCGCCTTCTGTGTGGGATAATCGCCAAAAGTATTTCTAGTTGATGTAGACTCTTGGAACTTGGAAAAAATATTGTTTTGGATTAGTTCTTCAAGGAATGTTTTGTCAATTGACTAGTTCTCATGTGCTTCAGTATTTTGCATCACCATAGCAGCGTAAAATGTGGAAACTGATATTCGGCTGCAACATGTCATTTTTTTCAAAAAGGGGCAAAAACGGACAAAATATATTATTACCACTATAATCTATACACTTCAACGCAAAAAATACCAATTTTAGTAGAACGCTCCTACAGGCGTCAAAAAAGTTATACTCCACGAAACACAATTAAATATGTTAGATTTTAGCTGCAAAAACACATCAACAACATTGACCAATACACGGCGAAATATACAGACACATAAAAACTGACATAAAACCTTGAAAATAAATACCTGTACGATTACTTTCCATATTAACAAATTATTTTCACTCTAACAAAACAGCCAGAACTTGCGCTCCAAATTAATTAATATTTACGAGTGCATTTCGATCAGTCGATCATGCAGTTAATCAGCTGACTTTGTTAGCGCGGCAATTTTAAACCGTGAGCTTTAAAATTTTTTTAAAAATAGTTTTATTTAATCTAGAGTATTCATATTTAGAAAACACATTAAATTTTGTGATTTAAAAATATGAAAAAAAAGACTTTCTGCAAAAATTTCGAGCCTTCTGCCCACAGTGCACTGGAGCAATTTTCCGGGCACAAAGAGAATTTCAACATTGAGCTGGCCAATATTCATTTTGAGCAGTTCGATCTGGATATTCAGGAAGCTGAATCGACAGCTAAGATGCCGGGACAACAGCTTGAAACTCTGCTACTCGAAGCAGAAACAATCGCTAAAGGCAAAATTGAGAACGTGTAGCACAAAAGCGAGGTGCTGCAGCACAAACATAAAGTGTGGTACAACAAGGAGTCCACAGGAACAACCGAACCACAACAACTATTGCAAAGCTACAAAATTGCAATAAAACATCGCAACGATTCTAGCAGCCAGCAGAATCGTTTAAAAAACACATGGATTCCGATGCCAAGGTGAAAGTTGACAGAAGAAAGAGTTCTTCCAAAAGGCCGGGACTGGAACTGGAGGCAATGGTCAAAAGAGGAGACAAACACTGGACAACAAAAATGATCTCTTCTTGTACAAGGACGAGCAATTGCATAAATCAGCCGAAATACTAGTTGTGGGGTTTCCTGGACCTCCGCAGAATGTTCACGCACAACCGTGCCCATGGGTGAAGCCTCCCCCGAAGAGGCTTCCCGCTAGCAAGGACGTGACACTGCAGACGTCTAAGGTGAAGGAGCCTGTTCCGCCCAGCTTCGCGTCCGTTGCTAAAGAGGGCAGCAAAAAGGTGGAGTGGACTAAGGTGACACCTAAGCGACTACGCAAAAAGCCGGAGGCTTTTATAATTAAGCAGACGGGAGAAGTCTCGTATACGGACATGCTCCGTAAGCTTAAGGCTGATCCGAGCCTAGCAGAACTTGGCACTCAAGTCAATAAAGTCAGGAGGACTCAACATGGAGAGTTGTTGCTCGTAGTGAAGGGGAAAGCTGCTGCGAGCATGCCCAAATACAGAGTAGCGATTGAAGAATCTCTTCGGGAAATGGCAGCAGTCCGCACGGGCGCGCAGAGAATGGCGCTAACCTGCAGCGGCATTGATGAGGCGACGACAGCAACGGAGCTTTACAACTGTTTGGTCTCTCAATTCGAAGGGATCCAGCTGAAGCCAGAAGATGTGCGTGGGCTGCGCAAAATGCGTGATGGGACGCAAGTAGCGACGGTTACGCTTAGCGTTAACGACGCAATAGACGTCTTGAACAAGGGTTCGGTAACCGTCGGGTGGTCTCGCTGTCGCATCATCCAGGACACACGCCCCACATGATGCTATAAGTGCCTGGGTTACGGTCACAGAGCCATCAACTGCAAGGAGCCTGACCGCTCGGACTGCTGTCTTCGGTGCGGCGAACGAGGGCACAAAGCGAAGGGCTGTGTTAATCCGCCGAAATGCCTGATCTGCAACAGCGACGCAGACAGAAATCACCCGACAGGTAGTTTTACGTGCCCTACCTTCAAAGCAAGCACAACAAAAGGAGTCCTGAGTCGCCGTGCTGATGATTAACATACTACAGCTAAATGTGAACCACTGCGCAGCTGCACAGAGCCTTCTGTACCAGACACCGTTTGAGCGCAATGCTGATGTTATGCTCCTGAGTGAACCGTATGCCCCTGGTGTGGGACATTCAAGAGTGATTTTTGACTCTACACAAAAGGCGGCAGTCATATGCTGCTGCAGTAACCTCTACATAGAGGAGCAGGAAAGCGTGCCAATGCGTGGCATCGCGTACGCTAAAGTGAAGGGAGTCCATTTGTATAGCTGCTATGCCCCGCCTAGTGACAGGCCGGACCTCTTCGAGGAGCTGCTATATAAGCTAATACACCACGCTAGAGGGCGCAATCCTGTAGTCATTGCAGGTGACTTCAACGCCTGGGCAATTGAATGGGGAAGCCGGATATATAATCCCAGAGGAAGGGCTGTTATTGATGCCATGAACCAGCTGGATTTGGTGCTGTTGAATGATGGTGGCAAGCCAACGTTTAACAACGACAGAGGTACATCATTCATCGATGTCACCTTTGTCAACAGAAGTCTAGCCTCCACTGCTAAATTGATGGTTCAGGAGGATGTAACGCTGAGCGACCACGCCCTGATTACATTCAGTGCCCGCACGTCGTGCATCACACAACGACAGGCAAATAGTACTCTTGGGCAAGCATGGGACATCAGAAAGCTGGACAAGGACATGCTGGCTTTCAACATCGAGCAAATGGAGCAAACAAATGGACAGGCGGAATCCATGGTTGCGGCGCTCATGAAAATGCTGGAAGCTGCTTGCGATGCAGCGATGCCGCGGAAGAAGAAACAGAGCAAACGCAAACCTCCGGTCTACTGGTGGAACGGCTCCCTCAATCAGCTACGCTCTGAATGCTTCAGGGCAAGGAGACAGGCACAACGAGCCAGAGGACATCCTCAGCACGCAGAACTACATGAGGCGTTCAGATCGAAACGTGCGGAGTTCAGAAATGGCATAGGTGCTGCTAAAGCAAATGCTTTTAAGGAGTTACTGGAGAGTGTAGGCGAAGATCCATGGGGTATCGCCTATAAAATGGTCAGTAACAAATTGAAAGCCGCTGAAGGTACTCCACAGGACCCAGTTCTGTTATCAAACATCGTGGAAGAGTTATTTCCAAATCAGGAGACTTTATGGCAACCCGCACTATATATCCCTGCCCCCGATTTCCCGTGTGTCACTGCATGTGAGGTCATAGAAGCGGCAAAAAGGATAAAGCCCAACAAAGCTCCTGGCCTCGATGGCATCCCAGGTGTCGTAGTCATGGCTGCCGCAAATGCTAAGCCAGAAATCTTCAGGGACACCTTTCAACAGTGTCTGATAGATGGTGTCTTCCCATCCCGCTGGAAGAACATGAAGCTGGTACTGTTGGCGAAAGAAAAGGGACCAAATAATGCTGCAGGCAGTTTCCGCCCACTATGTTTGCTGGACATTGTTGGAAAGCTCTTCGAACGCATCCTATACTCGCGAATCGAGATGATCACTGAGAGCCCCGATGGTCTACAAAGACACCAGTATGGCTTCCGGAAAGGGAAAAGCACTCTCGACGCTCTCACTGCCGTAAGAGATCTGGCCAAGACCGCTCTCGAGGGTGACAGATGGCTAGGTGGCAGCAAGGAGTATTGCGCCATCATCACGCTAGACGTAAAAAACGCGTTCAACACGGCGAGATGGCCAAACATCCTCGGAGCCATGCGCAACATGGGCATACCACATTACCTCAGAACCATCATTGGCAGCTACTTCTGGGACCGCATACTCTGGTATGATACTGAAACCGGGCCAAGAAAACACCACGTCTCCGCAGGAGTTCCACAAGGGTCGGTACTTGGACCGATCCTGTGGAACATAATGTATGACGGGATATTGTCCATCAGCAAGCCCAGTGGAGTGGAGTTATTCTGCTTTGCTGTCGACGTGGCGGTAGCAGCGGTTGCCAAAACAATTTCGGAGCTACAGAACAAGAGCAATGCAGCGATTAGCACAACTATTAGCTGGCTGGAGAAGGCCGGTCTAAGCATCGCGGCGCACAAGTCCGAAGTGGTGTTGCTGAGCAGCAGAAAGGCCGTCGAGAGTATACGGGTCTCGGTCAAAGACGCACAAATAGAGTCTGCTGGATTCCTAAAGTACCTGGGAGTTCTCATTGACCACAGACTGTCATTTAAGGAGCATACGAGATACGCCAGCAGAAAGGCAGCGATGACAGCAGCAGCATTGGCAAGACTCATGCCAAACATAGGTGGACCCAGGTGCCGGCCAGGAGGCTGCTGGTGGCGGATGCGAAATCATCGCTTCTATACGCAGCCCCCATCTGGAGGAGTGTCACTAATAAGGTGTCTTATTTGGACAACGCGCGTACAGTATCACGGTCACTGATCAGAGGCTTCAGAACAATCTCGGAAGATGCAGCTCATGTCCTTGCAGGCATCCCCCCTATCGACCTAGAGATAGAGGCCCAATACCTAACCAGAGAAGGTGTTTCCAAGGAAGATATCAGTGACTGGCTCTATGGAGTGTGACAGACTAGGTGGCGAGACTCACAGCAAGGGAGATGGACCCACCAGCTGATCCCAGATTTAGCTGAGTGGACAGCGTGCGAACACAAAGTGGTGGACTATCACTTGACCCAGTTCCTCACCAATCATGGCTGCTTCCGTGGTTACCTCTTCAGGTTTCGACATGTGGACTCAGCCCTGTGCCTGTTCTGCAGCGACTCAGCCGAAACGGCGGAACATATTCTTCTGCACTGTTCTAGGTTTCGTACAGAGAGAGAGATACTGGAGACTCTTGCTGGAACTCCTCTCAGCCCGAGAAGTCTAATGCGCAATATGCTGGCGGACAAAACCGCGTGGGTGAGGGCTCATGGCATTATCATCGGCATGATGAAACGTGTTCGCATCGATGAGACGGCCAGCAGACCCGCTGGTTAAAGAGCACTCCCGTGTGGTGGCGGGGCAAGAATACCACCTCAGCGGTGGACCACCTTGCGATGGAGCGTTACGCAGCAACGCACCTAGAGAGGGACCGCGATCTGGCACCACATCCTGCTCACCGACGTAGTACCTTGACTGGAAGTCCCGGTGAGCGAAGCAAGGACTGGAGAGCATACGGAGGTTTTTTTTTAGTACGTAGGCGTAACTCTACTTGGAGAGTTATGAATCGTGCATGCCATCTACGGACGGTGGATGGTATCTTTCGAAGATTTTATTTTCCTGCCGTATTTGTAATAAAAAAAAAAAAAAAATGGGTATGGAGTTCTCTGGCCCCTCGCAGAATGTTCAAGCACTAGCATGAACATGTACTAGCAGTGCACTGTACAGTACGAAACTGTACTGCACTACACTGCTGTGCTATCGGCAAGACTAGCAGCTATCAAGGATATTGTCCCATGCAGCGATCCCTTATCTGTGTTTACGACCGGCTACAATATTTTATGACTTCACGTACACACATGTTTACGATAAGTAAAAAGGGATCGAAACTATTTTGTATTGAATAATAATTATCCCACGCTGCGTCTTTTAAGTGCAGCATATATAAATAGAGATAAGTAAAATAACCACCACCGCGGTTTCTTACAACACCGCATTAGATTTAAGAATCAGTTCTAAATAAACTAGCAAAGTGTAGAGACCTACAATCTTCTACATAGGCAGTTGAAATAAACTCATAAAAGTGTTTAGAAGTGTACCTTTCTTTACAGTATGCGTTGCTTTTGAAGTTTGACAATAGGCAAATGCTTCGGCCAGCGCGCTGGCAGCCTGAAGTCAATTTTGTGTTTCGGCGTCGAGAGCCTACAGACAGGTGCAGTAGGCAAAAATGGTTATCTTGCGGCGAAAATGTTAAAACTTGCGAAAACATGTGGCTTGTTATATGAGGATAATTTTATTTAGTAATTAAATATTTATGTATTTAGAATTTTTTATTTTAATTCAGAAATTTTGTCAATATTGGTAAACTAATATACAAAAAAATTATAATTGTCACAACTTTTTTTTATATTATAATTTTGCTCTACACAGTATAATATAATTATGAAATTTCAATCCATCTTCTCAAAAATTAAACATAAATATACATGTTTTCTGATGCTAAAATTATTGCCGCCAAATAACCATTTTGGCTCACTGTAATTCGGTCTCTTAGCTCTCGATGACAAAGACAAAAACAAACACACAGTTGATTTCACGCTGGCTAGGCCCAGAGACACGAGAGAGTTTTCCCGCTTAAACAGATGTGTTTGTTTTTCCTCCCCGTGTTTTTCCTCGTAACATCGTATACGGGTCCAGCGATTTGAAGGGCTGTGTGAGGCCATATCCGGGCAGTTCTCTGTGGCGGCGTTACGCGTTTTTAGGCCATGGATTTTAAAGAAATGCATGGTCTATTGTGTTTGTCGGAACGGAAATTTGCGTAACAGGCAGAAGGAGGCATCTCCGACCCCATAAACTATATATATTCTGAATAAGTATCAGTAGCCGAGTCGATTGAGCCTAGTCTGTCTGTCCGTCTGTGTGCCTGTATGAACACCTGGATCTCAGAAACTATAAGAGTTAGAGTCATAAAATTTTGTGACAATATACGTATATATTGCAGTGTCTCAAAGTTTTTTTAAAATTTGGACACGCCCCTTCCCGTCTCTGTAAATCAGTAATAACTATTTGAAAACTACAATATTAAGTCAACAACCAAAGTTGTATATCTTACATGACAAATACCTTGCCACGGGCGTTATGTGAAAATTTCATTAAAATTGGACTATAAATAACTGAGATATGATACGAATTACTTTGAACATATATACTTAAGCAGACCTAATTTACGCAAGCATACCGAAGTTCAAATCTAGCGTCAGACACACAGCATTTTAAACTTTTTATTTGCATTGTATGGTAACAGAATTGGTTCACAATGCAGCTTTGCCGATGGATCAAGAAACGAGGCAATGGCCGAGTGGTTAGAGTGGCGGACGGCAAATTCAAATGTCCTGTGAGAGAGTGCGTGTGTTCAACCCCCGGCGGGTGCGAAGATTTATTTATTAATTATTTCTTATTTTGTTTATTTATTTTATTCTGTGACGCCGCATTGAAGCGACGCCTCATTTTGTTAATTTATATTATTATTAGTTTATTGAGTAGAAAGAGAAGTATAGGCAAGGACAGGGGCATAGGCAGGAACAAAACACCAGACATTCGACGCCCATGCCCAGCGCACAAGTTACAAGTTACGGTACCTCGGTACCCAGACCTCGAACACTTGTACACATAACGGTGCCTCGGTACCCAGAGCTCGCGCATTTGCACATTTTTGCACAAACAACAACAACAAACAGCGACAACTCGTGCATAGACAACGGCACAAGCAACGGCACCAAATTTTGGGCAGCGGCGCCAGACAAACGGCGACGCTAAGTCAGTAGCGACGCTCAGCAAGCAGCGACGCTAAGTCAGCAGCGACGCTCAGCCCGCAGCGACGCCCAGCCGGCCGCGACGCTAAGACAGCGGCGACGTCGGACATGCAGCGCGACGAAGTTGCGAGCAGAGTCGCAGCAGCCAGGCACGATCGGCCGAAGGCAGCGGCGACATGCAAGCAGCGGCGTCGGGTAAGCAGCGACGACATGTACGCAGCAGCGGCGACATGTGCGTAGCAGCGAAATGCAAGCTGCCAAAATTAGACCAAGGGCAGTCGATCGAGCGCAGTCTAAAAGATAAGAAGCAAAAGCTCTCCCACGTGGGACAAAACAAAGTGACAGTCAAGTGCAACACAGTGCAAATCAAGGACCAAGGACCTCACCAACCAAGATGAATCCTGTCGCAGGAGGAGAAAGGTGAGCCTGAAAGAAAACAACAAAATATCGAGTGCAAAGATTTTAAAGCTAACGTAGATGGTGCGAAGTAGGCAGGAAGGCAGGGCCTAACTAAACATAAGAAACCAGCGCTAGGAAAACATAGAGAAAATTAATAAAGCATGTTATTAAAATATTTAAATGAAACCCACCCGCAGTGATTATTTAAAATATACCCTGTGAAACATTCTTCCCCTCTAGCGCAGTGCGAAAAGTGTCGTGTACGTGTGTGGCTGTGTGAGTGTGTATTCGCAGAGTAGTGCTGTCAGGTATGCCGGTGCTCCGCTGACCAGTAGGCGACTCTGAGCGTACACATGCACCGTCCGTGTCGTGAGTGAACGTTAGTGACGAATGGGTGCGTGAGCGTGGGCTCTAACGAGTTGCGGCGTGGTGCAATACACCATCGAGCGACTTGTGGGAGTACGGGCGAAGACACCTGCGGTCACGGGCGTTCCGCATGGCCAACGGCCACTCGTGATTCGTGTCGTGAGTGAAACGTCAGTTGGCAAGCGGGTGCACGAGCGTGTGCTTTAACAAGTTGCGGCGTGGTGGAATACACCGCAGAGCGACTTGTGGAAGTACAGGGAAGTACAGACCCTGGCGAGACTGAGATATGTACCCCAACCCGAGAAAGCATCCTTACAATTCTAATAAACTAAAAGAAAAGTCAAGCGGGCTGTGATATAGCCGCTACAAACAAATTAAATTATTTAATTAAATTTAAATAAAAACAAACACATTTTCATTATTTTGTTTTCTTATTTATTATGCAATATGAAAGACAATCAAATTATAATAATTATAAAAAATATTAATTACTTATAAATAAAGTTTACTATTTTTATTTTATTTAGCACGCTTAAAAAAATGCGAGCTAATGCGTTCTTCAATGCCGTCACTCTTTCCGTATTTTGTCTGTTATGACATTGCAAGTTCAGTAAGATTCCAATTGGATGTTTCCTATTTTGTTTTGCTCTCAATCTTTTGCAATTAGAATGCTAGAAAATAACAGAGATCATAAGCCCTTCACAGTATACCAGTGATATGCATTGCAATGCTCACATATTAATATAGTTGCTATGAGTGACTGAAATAAATAAATATTCCTTAGTTTGGTGAAGCAAATTCGTAAAGAAAAAAAAATTGTTCTGTAAAATTCGTTACACATTGGGAAGGGTATACAAGCGTCGCGACGCGTCGCGCAAACAAGTGCAAAAGAAATTGAAACAAAGAATGCATGTTCTAATCGGCGATTATGCTTATGTCTTTTGTGTCTTTGCTTTGTTTCGGTTGCAATTTTTGGCACGCGTCACATAAACGAGTGAAAATTGAAGCAGTGAGCAGCTACATTAAATGTCGAGCCCAAAAGCGAAGCGATTTAATCCTTCTCTACTGAGTAAGTAACATACAAATTATTAAATTAATAACTATACATTTTAAAATTTGTTATCCTTCAATTTAATTACAGAAGAAAAAATATACCTTTTCCACTGAGTAAGTAAATCAAAAAAAATTTCTTTATTTTACAAATTGTAATGTGTTTATTCAATTACAGGAGAAAATATAGCTTGCGTTGACCGTCCCTGGACAGCGTGGGTAGAGAGCTAGGAGAAAAAAATTGACATGCAGACTGGTAATAAAAAACATAATATTAATAACAAATTGAGCGGCAAAGCGGCAATAGAAGGGTCGATAACGTCCCTTTTATGAACGTTTCGGTGGCAGTCAAGGGGTCGATAACGTCCCTTCTATGAACGCCTCGGCGCCAGTCGAGCGTCGCTTATGCACGTATTGAGCGGACATCGCCGAATAAAATACGGTTGCAAAACACATTGAGTGGTAGTCTAGCGAGCGTCGACGACAGTCACGAAATCGTCGACGCAGCGACGATGGGTCGGTCGGCCGTACTAGAGGGTAGTTTTGCAGTTGCTGTTGTGTACCGACGAAAGAAAACTAAGTTCTAATTACATATAATATATTGCGTAACTAAAACTTAAAAATCACCTACCGCCGCCGCCCCTCTTTAATGTTTTTGAGCTATTCATTTATTTTAAAAACATTATGAAATACAAAAGAATTTTACATGTTGATCGCGGCAGCAATCGAACCTCGAACACGCTTAATATGGCCTTAGAGTCCGGGACATAGTCCACTCAGCCACTGAACAACTCTCGCAGTCGTTGAAAATGGTATGACATTAGATAAAACGACAAGACGCAATATGCATTCTTAACTCGTGCCAAAAAAATCAAGAAGAAGCGCATGTAATGAAATTTGATACGCGCTAGAAATGCATACCTACACCTATTGCCTACGGTATACTATGATAATCCATGGCCTTATACAGTCAGCACCTGACCGTAGCGTTTGTATTTTTAACGTTGAAATTACACGATCCGACGAGTTCTGGCCACGTTTTTTGCAAATCGGACTTACCATAGAACCACTAAGCAATGAACACATAGAGACGTCAAACAGCCCTGACGCAGTTTGAGGCTGATTTTTCGGACCTAGTACCCCAGAGAAGAAGAAGAACAGAACAGCTGTTCGGCTGAACGCCCGACCGGGGTACTTCGCTGTTCGGCTCTCAGTACAAACAGTGCATAGCATCAAAACTGCTTTAGTCGCACAACGACAGCGGAACGATAAGCATGCGCGTACTTCTTTGCGCTGTGCGATCGTTTCCATGTATGCGTGTATGTATGCACGGCCCGCGTATGAATGTATGCGTTGCTTGTGAAGTTTGGCAATAGGCAAATGCTTCGGCCAGCGCGCTGGCAGCCTGAAGTCAATTTTGTGTTTCGGCGTCGAGAGCCTATACACAGACACAGTGGCCAAAAATGGTTATCTTGCAGCGAAAATTTTAAAACTTTTGAAAACATGTGTCTTGCTATTTATGTATTCCGAATTTTTTATTTTAATTCATAAATTTTGTCAATATTGGTAAACTCATATACAAAAAGAAATATAATTATCACAACTTTTTTTAGATATTATAACTTTGCTCTACAAAATTTAATATAATTATCAATTTTCAATCCCTCTTCTCAAAAATTAAACATAAATACACATGTTTTCTGATGCTAAAATTATTGCCGCCAAATAACCATTGTGGCTGACTGTAATTCGGTCTCTTAGCTCTCGATGACAAAAACAAAAACAAACACACAGTTGATTTCACGCTGGCCAGGCCCGTAGCTAAAAGTGCGCAGGGTGTGCGGTACAAGAAGGGCTTTCAACAGTCCGGGGCTCACGGTTACCAAACATAAAAATGTTATTAATGCGGATATATTTGTAATATTTAATTCCCTTGGTAAACACAAATATATTAATTAATTAATGTAATTTAAGTAGGCGTCCCTGATAAGTATTGCACAAGGGCCCGTAAAACCCTCACTACGGACCTGTACCTCAGTCTCTAGGCTCTCGACGCTGAAACACAAAATTGACTTCAGGCTACCAGCGCGCTGGCCGAAGCATTTGCCTATTGCCAAACTTCACAAGCAAGGCATACATTCATACACGGCCGTGCATACATACATACATGGAAACGATCGCATACATGGAAACGATCGCATAGCGCAAAGTAGTACGCGCATGCTTATCGTTCCGCTGTCGTTGTGCGACTGAAGCAGTTTTTATGCTATGCACTGTTTGTACTGAGAGCCGAACAGCTGTTCTGTTCTTCTTCTTCTCTGGGGTACTATGTCCGAAAAATCAGCCTCAAACTGCGTCAGAGCTGTTTGACGTCTCTATGTGTTCATTGCTTAGTAATAGAACAATTGACAGCGTTGCAAACCGATCGCGTTCGTTGGCGTTGCCAGACAGTTCCTACACTTGGGCGGGGAGCGTTGAAATTTGAATTTCAACTGAAATTTGAATTTAAATTCGATTTTTTCAAATTTAAATTGAACCGATTAAATTAGATCGCTGTCTTTTTTGTTGCCAGACAGCTCCTACAATTGGGCGCGGAGCGCTAAAATTTGATTTTGTATTTGAATTTGATTCTAAATTTAAATCAAAGTGAATTTAGCTAATGGACAGTCCAGCGGTGGGCCCTGCCCACACTTGGCCACACAACCCTGAGATCGAGCAGGAAATTGATCCTTTTGCAAGGAGAGCAAATCTACAGCGGAGTCCACAGAAGGATGAATGTCTGCAAACGACTCTAAGTGACGGCCAAGGAAACTACGAGCCAAAAACAGTAAGCGAGGCAATTGGCAAAATTGGAAGTATTCGAGCAGAGTCGCAGCAGCCAGGCACGATCGGCCGAAGGTAGCGGCGACATGCAAGCAGCGGCGTCGGGTAAGCAGAGACGATATATACGCAGCAGCGGCGACATGTGCGTAGCAGCGAAATGCAAGCTGCCAAAATTAGACCAAGGGCAGTCGATCGAGCGCAGTCTAAAAGATAAGAAGCAAAAGCTCTCCCACGTGGGACAAAACAAAGTGACAGTCAAGTGCAACACAGTGCAAATCAAGGACCAAGGACCTCACCAACCAAGATGAATCCTGTCGCAGGAGGAGAAAGGTGAGCCTGAAAGAAAACAACAAAATATCGAGTGCAAAGATTTTAAAGCTAACGTAGATGGTGCGAAGTAGGCAGGAAGGCAGGGCCTAACTAAACATAAGAAACCAGCGCTAGGAAAACATAGAGAAAATTAATAAAGCATGTTATTAAAATATTTAAATGAAACCCACCCGCAGTGATTATTTAAAATATACCCTGTGAAACATTCTTCCCCTCTAGCGCAGTGCGAAAAGTGTCGTGTACGTGTGTGGCTGTGTGAGTGTGTATTCGCAGAGTAGTGCTGTCAGGTATGCCGGTGCTCCGCTGACCAGTAGGCGACTCTGAGCGTACACATGCACCGTCCGTGTCGTGAGTGAACGTTAGTGACGAATGGGTGCGTGAGCGTGGGCTCTAACGAGTTGCGGCGTGGTGCAATACACCATCGAGCGACTTGTGGGAGTACGGGCGAAGACACCTGCGGTCACGGGCGTTCCGCATGGCCAACGGCCACTCGTGATTCGTGTCGTGAGTGAAACGTCAGTTGGCAAGCGGGTGCACGAGCGTGTGCTTTAACAAGTTGCGGCGTGGTGGAATACACCGCAGAGCGACTTGTGGAAGTACAGGGAAGTACAGACCCTGGCGAGACTGAGATATGTACCCCAACCCGAGAAAGCATCCTTACAATTCTAATAAACTAAAAGAAAAGTTACAGTCAAGCGGGCTGTGATATAGCCGCTACAAACAAATTAAATTATTTAATTAAATTTAAATAAAAACAAACACATTTTCATTATTTTGTTTTCTTATTTATTATGCAATATGACCTATTTTTGGCCGTCAGCCGTCAGAGACAGTAAGGGGAACAAAATGTAACCACAGCTCTGGTTGTGGTACGTGCCGTCCTTACTCCTACTGACGGAAGTGCGGCTATACTCTCCACGTGAGGGCGGCTGGAAGCAGACCCATAGTACGGTCATGTCTCTGCTAGTGGTGCTGACTAATTGTAGTCGGGCGAAGATCGTGAATCTATAAATCACCCCAATCCAAGGCGGAACAGCATACGCTAAGGGATGCATGGCCGGGGGGTAGCCCGGTCTCTAGTATGCGGACTCTGGATACCTGTCGCCCTCCAGTTTTATTCAGACTTCCCACGGCACGCGGGCTATGCCGTGGGCGACCTTCCCTTCCGGCCTACTCGTGGGACCAAATATAAATGGAATCTTTTATAAACCTAGATAAGTCTGATGCGACTTCGACAGCATCAACCCAGGGTGAGGCTTTCACGGCCGACCCCAACACCAGCGCTGCAGCTATTGGGCTGCTGGCCTCCACCCCCAATACCACGGGTCTTGACCCTGGTAGTACAGGGGACTCGGATAGGCCACGAACTCCCTTGGACACTGAATTCGTAAGTGCTGCTTTCTCGTCCACTAACTGTGCAGGCACGCAGCAGAACGTCGAGGTGATGTCCTCTGACGCAGAAGCTGACTGTGACCTGATCAGCTTTGCTGACGACGCTTCTGTGGCCTCTCAGAGGTCAGGCCTCACGGAAGCAGGCTCCCAAATCCAGACACTGCGACTGGACTCGGGAAGCGCCTTCTTAAAGATGAAGACCCGCGAGAAGAAGCTCTTTAAAGCTGCACTCGCAAAGGGTTCGAGCAGAGCAGAGGCTCTTGCTATCGCCACTGCGCCCCCCGTGGAAACCAAGGCTAAACGGGCGCGTGGTGACGATACCATCCCTGAACCCCAAGGGTCATCAAAGAAGTGCAAGAAGACTCATGTGGAGTCCACAAAGCCACTCTTCAGCCAAGTGGCAAGCAGTGTGAGATTGGGCTTCACTTCGGCTGATCCCACCAAACCGCTTACACCGGAGCATATGGCTACGGTGCAAGATAGCATCCTTAAGGCGATGCGGCTGCCCTCCACAATTGGAGTCGGTCCGGGTTTCGAGGGCTGTATACCTCGAAATGAATGGCTGCTCCTTGTGTGCGAGGACAGCAGCACTGCTGAATGGGTCAGGGGAGCTCTTGGACATATTAGGTCCATCAGCGGCCTTGATATTAAGCTATTGGAGGAGACTGAGTTCCCGAGAGCTCACCTCATTCGAGGGTATTTCCCCAATAGCGCTGACCTCCCACCCGCCACCATTCTGGAGTACTTGGGTCTCCAGAATCGTGAACACTTCTCAACAGAGCTGTGGCGGGTGGTACAACACAGCCTCAACGGCAAAACGACGCACCTCGCGATGATGGTCGACGAGAAGTCGTACAAGACCCTGACGGATCTTAAGGGTAATGTCAAGTTCCGCTTTAACAGGATGAAACTTATCCTTAAGAACTCCCCCGTCAGGGCCTCCCCCACTCCCGCCCTACCCCCTTCCTCATCTCCAACCATTCCCCCTCCTATTAGCGCTCCTCCAGCAGCGGCAACGGTGGCCTCCACAGGCGTGACAGCATTGGCTGCCGCTCCGGTGGCGTCTACCAGCGCCGCAGCCGCAGTGGCGGCGATTACCACCATCCCCAAACCCCCAGTCATCGTGGTGACTGCCCCCAAGCCCACAACGGGCCGTACGAGGCCGGTGGTTGGCAGCGGACGCCCCATTGTCCCTTCAAGGCCTACCACCAGCGCAGTGTGCAAACCTCCCGCAAGGGCACCTCCGGCGACAGTGGTCGCAAGGCGACCCCCTCCGAACAGTTCCTCCAGATTGCCAAAGGGCATCCGAGGCAACGACTCTCGGGGGGGCAAGGCATGTGGCCTTGTAAGCAAAGCCTTGAAAGAGGATGCCGAGCGCCATTAAGGTGCTCCAGGCGAACCTGCACCACGCCAGAGGAGCGTCTGCCACCCTGTGCAGGGTCATCTGCGAGGATTCTATCAACCTGGCTCTCGTCCAAGAGCCCTGGTTGATCGGTGGCCACGTCCGTGGACTATCATGTGGATCATGTAAGTTGTTATATGACCGCATGGGTGGTGCCCCTCGCACTGCTATTGTTGTAAATAACAATGTGAGACACTTCCCTTTACCAAATTTCATCCACAGGGACCTGGTGGCAACGGCTATTGAGGTAGCCACGGCTGAAGGTGTCCGGGAGGTAGTGATAGCCTCTGCCTACTTCCCGGGCGACGTGGATGACGTTCCCCCAATAGAGGTTCAACGGCTGGTTGAGTTCTGCCGCTTGCACAACAAGCCGCTCGTGATCGACTGCGATGCAAACGCGCACCACACGATCTGGGGTAGCAGCGACGTCAACAAACGTGGTGAGTCCCTTTTAGAGTATCTTTTGTGTTGTCAATTAGATGTTGCTAATGTAGGGTGTAAGCCAACCTTCATTAACGCCATTAGGGAAGAGGTTTTGGACCTTACCCTAGTCAGTAACTCTATTGGGAGTTCGCTGATTAACTGGAGGGTCACAGACGAAGCCACCTTGTCGGACCATCAGCACATTAGGTTCGGCTTACCTGGCCAAGTCGAGATCCGTCAGAATTCCTTCTGCCCCAAAAAGACCAATTGGGTACTTTTCAAAGCCTCTGTGGCTTTTAAAGCAGACGTGTTGATCAGCAAACCAAATTCTATCTGTGAGATAGAACTTGCTGCCAACCTGCTTCAAGATGTGCTCATCACATCCTTCGAGGACAGCTCTGTTCGGAAGACTTTAAGTGTCAACCGTAAAGTTCCATGGTGGAACGAGGAACTATCCATACAAAGAAGGAAGGTTAGTAGCCTATTTAATCGGGCCAGATCTAACCGCGTCAGTTGGGGCGTCTATAGGGACGCTCTAACTAATTATAACAAAAACATTAGACGTGCTAAACGCTGGTCGGCCTTCTAAGAGCTAGTCTTACCTGGGGATACATACCCATCTCTTGGAGGAGAGTCAATGTGGTATTCATTCCCAAACAGGGGAATCGTCCCCCTGACCAGCCTAAATCATATCGGCCGATCAGTCTCACTTCCTTTCTGCTGAAAACAGCGGAAAGGCTTGTAGACCTGCACATACGGTGCTCTCTACAGAAAACCCATCCCTTGCATCCCACGCAGTTTGCGTATATAGCTGGAAGATCGACTGAGGTCACTCTCCACAAGGTTAGGTTAGGTTATATCGGCAGGCCCCCAGGTGGGGGTCTCACATAGATCAGTGTGATCCTTAGTGTTGCCGGATAAGTGATGGAGGCTGTTAATTTCTCGATTTAATTATCCCAGTCTAGTACGCTGGTTAGTTTGGCAAAAGCCAGGAGTTTTTGGGGTGCCAGGCCCGCCGCTTCCTTCAGTGATGGAAGCAGGGGGCTTCCAAGGCATTTCGCTCTCGAGGTCATGAGTGCGGGGCAGTCGCAGAAGAGGTGTTCCAGAGTTTCTTTTGCTCCTGGTACCTTGCATTTCCTGCATTCTTCATTGTCGGTTATGCCCAACTTCTTAGCGTGCGTTGCGGTCAGGCAGTGACCTGTGAGTATACCCGTCATTATTCTACAGTCTCTTCTCGGGAGCTGAATGACGTATTGGGTCAGTTTCGCATTCGCATGATTACACATAGTGCGTGTTATCTTGCAGTTTGTCGTGTTGTGCCACCTTCTTCTTGCTGTTGCTGCAGCGCTTTCTTCTAAGTTGTGGCTTATTGATTGTAGCGGTATCCTCAGGTCTTCAACTGTCAATTGTCTTGATTCGGCTCCTTCCTTCGCTAGCCTGTCTGCCATCTCGTTTCAGTCGATGCCCTGGTGGCTGGGAACCCAAAAGATGCGCACCCTCGAGCGGCTGCTTAATGCATCTAATGTTTCCCTGCTCGCCAGTACACATCCGGAGCTGATGACATAGGCTTGCATGGATTTGATAGCCTGACTTTCGACAAAGATGTTAACCCGGTTCTTGTTAAGCGTTGTCGCAAGTTCTGCAGCCTTCCTTATAGCGAAGACCTCCGCTTGGAAGATGCTGCAGTAGTCTGGTAGCTTGTACGACGCTTGGATTAGTGGATCTGCACAGTAAACCGCGGCGCCTACGCCGGTTTCCATTTTGGATCCGTCCGTAAATAGCTTTGTTGCGTTTTCGACCATGCCGATTTTCCAATCTTCATGTCCCATTAGAGTTGGCGTTCTGGAGAAGTTGTTAATTGGGGTCACATAGTCCGTGCTATTGAGTAACTCTCCTACTACTTCTCCGTGCCCGTAATTCGCAAGGGCCATATTTCCTGTAGCGCAGAGACGTTGTGCGGTCTTTTGCGCTAGTAGTTTGGCCTGTATGTCAATAGGGAAAACTCCAAGTATCACCTCCAAGGCCTTTGTTGGAGTAGATCTTAGTGCCCCAGTGATGCACATCAGTGCCCGTCTTTGTACCCTTTCCATTGTTAGGAGGTATGTGGATTTCTTTGTGGCCTTCCACCATACTAGGACACCGTAGAGTAGTATTGGACGAACAATTGAAATGAAGATCCAGTGCATCAGTTTGGGAGACAGGCCCCACGTGCTACTTAGCATCTTTTGTGACGCATAAAGTGCACTTGTGGCCTTCTTTACCCTTTCCTCAACATTGTTCTTCCAGCTCAACTTACTGTCCAATACTATTCCTAGATATTTCACGCTCTTTTTAGGCTCAAGCATGGCCCCGTTTATAGACGGCGGAGTCCATTGCGGTATCTTGTATCTCTTGGTAAAGAGAATTAGATCCGTCTTGTCCGCATTAATACTGAGTCCGACATCCATCGCCCACTTCAGTACTTCTTTCAGGGTACTGTCCATGACTGAGCTGATCGTCGTTGGACATTTGCCCACGATAATTATGGCTATGTCATCTGCATAGGCGGTTATCTTTGGGGCTTTCCGTTTGAATTTCTTTAGGATATCATTTACCACTAGGTTCCACAGTAGCGGTGACAGCACTCCGCCTTGTGGCGTGCCTCTGTGTGCCGCTTTGGTTGTGGTAGTGGTACCCCATTCGGCTTGTACTCTTCTGCAGCTCAATAGATTTCCTATCCAAGAGTTTACAGCCTCGTGGGTTTCTGCAGCTCTCAGGCTTCGCATGATCGCTTCTGTGGATACATTGTTGAATGCACCTGAGATGTCGAGGAATGCTCCTAAGGCAAATTCCTTGTGGTGTAGGGCTTTTTCGATGGTGGCTACTAGGGAGTGTAGCGCTGTTTCCACCGATTTCCCTTTTGTGTAGGCGTGTTGGTTGGATTCTACGAGTCGGCTCATGCCTCCTCTTATGTGTAGATCCAGGATTTTCTCCATGGTTTTGAGCATGAAAGAGGTGAGACTTATCGGTCTGTAGTCTTTCGGTTGCATGTGGCTGCATTTTCCTGCTTTTGGAAGGAACACAACACGTGCTGTCCTCCAGGGTACAGGTACATATGCCAGTCTTAGACATGCTTTGAATATTGTTTCCAGCCATGGAGTGACTTTTCTTTGGTCTTCTGCAGCATGGCTGGTATTATACCATCTAGGCCAGGGGATTTATAGCTCTCGAAGGAGTCTATGGCCCACTGGATTTTGTCTTGTGAGATTATGTTCCCAGGTATGTCATACACTGGGTTCGTGTGCACCGATTGTTGTGCATCTAGCACATCCGTGCATCCGGGGAAGTGCTCGCTTAAAAGGGCATTAGTCGCTTCCCCGCTGTTGTTCGTCCATTGGCCATCGCTAGTTCTTAGTTGGCTCTGAATTGCCGGTTAGCTTGACAGGAGCTTCCTAAGTCTAGCGGTTTCTGTGATCTTCTCGATACCAGAGCAGAAGGATCTCCATGAGTTCCTTTTTGCTGTCTGGACCTTTTTCTTGAAGTCACGGAGCCTTGTCCTATACTCGTCCCATACAATATCTTCGTCTGCTTGTTTGGCTAGTTTGAAGATTTCTTGCAGGTCGGTGCGTTGTGCCCTCAATTGTGGGTTCCACCAGGGTGGTCTCTGTTTCCTTCTTGTCATTGAGGTCTTGCACGTGGCGTTAAAGGCCGAGGTGAGGTGGTGGCAGAGAGTCTTCACGGACTTCTCAATATCCACCGTTGTTGAGATTGGTGTTGGGGATGGGAGTGTCCTTGTCACTTTGGTCTTGAATAAATCCCAGTTGGTATTCCTGGGATTTTTGAACCGACTTTTTGTCACTTTGCACTCGAGTTTGACTTCGAACTGGATATACCTATGGTCAGAGAAGGAGGGTTTGCTGAGGACCCTCCATTCCGTGACTTCGGTATTTGTACCAGACGCGAGTGTTATATCTATAACGCTAGAAGAGGTGGGACCTTCGTAGGTGGGTTCCTCACCTCTATTCGCGATCTTAATGTTATACTTTAAGATGAAGTCTAAAAGTGACTCACCTCTGTTGTTGACGTCCTTGCATCCCCATAGGGTGTGATGGGCGTTGGCGTCGGCGCCAATCACCAGGGGTTGCCTCTTCTGGCTCACCTCCTGGATCAGACGCTCCGTCTCTTCCGTCGGCGATTCTCTGTCGTGCGCCAGATAGCAGGACGCCATCAAGAGTGGCTCGTCTCTGTATCCCTCCAGCGCTATCACCGTGATGTCGTCTGTGCTGTAATTAGTCATAAGGTAAGCATAGATGCCTTTTCTGACAAGAATTGCAGTTCTAGCTCTACTTACGGTAGTCGAGTGGAATATGGAGTAGTTGGTCGACCCTAGCCCGGCGATCTTATTGCCCGAGGCGATCCAGGGCTCCTGGACTAGGGCCACGTCGACGGACTCCTCCTCCAGAGTCAGGAGGAGCTCCGCCGACGCAAACTTGCTCTTATGCAGATTCAGCTGAAGGATCCTTAGCTTCATGGCTATCTTCGGACTCCTTCAGCTTGGATGGGTTGGCTATGATCGTCAGGTCACCATCCTCCTCCGCATCGTCCTCTATGTCGAGGCTATTTGCCGCGTTCGTCATTGCCTCGAGGTCTTTTTCGACCTCGCCGGCCTCTAACGTGTTAGCGTTTGTGTCGTTCGGGTGGCGCTTCTTGAGTCGTAGGTAAACATTGCCTACTCCCCACGCCATCTTCCCGAACCTCGGGTACAGCAGATCCTCGGCCTCCTTGTTGATCTGGAGGACCATTTGTTGGCCGTTGCCTTCCGGCTTGCCAACGTGAAGTACCGTCCAGTCAATGGTAGGCACGTCCGGATTCTGCCATCTGAGCAGTTTGAGCGCCTGCTCTTTTGGCACAACCCTCGGGAAGAGTACCTTCGCTTTTGGTATTGACGGAATACATGTTCTGTCAACTACCTCTAGCTTGGCACCCTCCCAGAGGGTGTCCATCTTTGCTACAGTTTCGGTGACCCACTTCAGGGTGAGGTCATCCTTGCAGCTAAGGATTTTTACTCCGTTGAGCCAGCCCGCTCCATCGAAGGTGGTAGGCTGAGACCCCGGCTCCTCCATTCGCCTGAATAGGGCGTCCAGCAGCTTCAGCTCTACCATCTTCCACTTTTCAGGCGTTATTTTGCCTTGTGGGTTGCTGCGGTCAATGAGCGCGACGACCAGGTGCCGACGCGCAACATCGCTCGCCGTTTTCCTTTTCGGCATGGGCTTTTTGGGAGTCTTTTCTTGTTTCTGGCGCGGCCGCTTGCTCACGGGCACATCCGCCTTATCGTGGTCTTCGGACCTCTGCCTTTTCGTGAGCAGCAGCTCCTCGACCTTATTGGCATACTGACTAGAAGTAGCCTTCATCGTCGTTTTGCCCTCGAAGTGTTTACGACCCTCTTCGATCCTTTCCTCAGCCCACTCCAGCTTTTTCCTCTCCTCGGGGGTGAGGTCTTTGCTGCCAGCGAGCCTGGATTTGATTTTGAGGGCCGCTTTGTACTGGGCTTTAGCTCTCAGGCCCTCCTCCGTCTTTTTGGGCCCTTCCCTACTGGGGGAGTTGGTACCCTTGACTGGGGAGCGCAAGAGGCTTTCTTCCGCCTCAGCACTTATTTCATGGCCTTGAGGGTCGCTGTCTGAGTCTGCGTGGACTCTGGTACCGCGCCACATCTTGGCGTTTTTCGCTGTTGTTGTTGTGGCAGTAGTATTACAACTGTCCTGGCCTGTTCCCACCAGTTCAGAGGTGTGACCGCTGGCGATACGTAGAGGGGTGTTCACCCCCCCGTGCCCGCCGGTGGTAGCAGTCACGCCTTCCACCGACGTTTGGGCTGACATCCCAGCCCGAGTTGCGTTCTTTGCAGACTCCATCGTACTTGCATTTTGGTTGATTTTGTTCGTGGGAACCACCCCATAGCATTTTAGGCCTAACTGCCAGGCACCTCTGACCATGGCTTCGGACACAGCAGCACCAGACTTTTATGGTCCGCATGTTGCTGCGTCCTCGCCTTAGCTGGGCCGTGCATTGGCCCGAGCAACAGGACAGTGTCTGATTCTGTGGTCTTGAGTCAATACAAAGCCCATTGCCCAGCCGGCACCCTCGTGGAGGGTTCAGTCAGAGGATTTGCGCCAGCCTCCACAAGCTAGTTGGTAAAATCGAGGGAGCCTTCGTAGCCAAGAATATTGCTCTGTGCTCGTTTCTTGATATAGAGGGCGCCTTCGACAATACCGGCTATGGGTCTACTTCTGCGGCGCTAGAGCGCAGAAATATGCTCAAACATCGGACTATCTCCTCTACCTTGGACTCCACGACTGCTTTCATTAGTGCGGTTAAAAGATGTCCCCAGGGAGGGGTCCTATCCCCCTTACTCTGGTCATTAGTAGTTGAAGAACTACTAAGTATTCTCGCTGAACAGGGCGTGCAAGCGATCGGCTATGCCGACTACCTAGCTCTCGTAGTGTGCGGGAACTTTGCCAACACAGTGACAGAGCTGACGCAATCTGCCCTGAACACTGTTAGTAGATGGTGCCAAGATGTAGGTCTTAGCATCAATCCACAAAAGGCGATTATCGTTCCCTTCACTAAGCGTTATTCCGTTAGCATAGGCCAATTGCACATTGGCGGTTCTCCCGTGGGACTCTCCAACGAAGTCAAATATCTAGGGGTAACTCTTGATAAAAGACTGAATTGGAATTCCCATCTAAACAACACCCTATCAAAGGCAACTCATGCCATGTGGGCATGTAGAAGATTCTTTGGTAGGACCTGGGGTCCCAATCATGCACCATCCGGTGGTTATTTGAGATGATGGTACGACCCATCGTCACCTACGCCGCTATTGTGTGGTGGCCCAAGGTTACGCAGGTCACCGCCATCAAGAAATGCACTAAACTGCATAGGCTGCTTTGCCTCTCTCTGACGGGTGCACTTCGCACCTGTCCCACAGTAGCAATGGAGTCAATCTTGAACCTGACTCCGCTGCACATCCGAATAAAAGAAGTTGCTGCTGTGAGCCTTCTTAGAATTAAGCTCCAATCTGGGCTTCTAGCTACCGAATCAGGGCATGCTAGATTAATCAAAGACATTCCTGGCTTAGAGATCTGCACTAGATCAGATTCTATGACCAAGGAACTCCTCTTTGGTGCAATATTCAGAACCCTTATCCCAGACCGGAGGGACTGGGATGCTGGCAACCCCATCAGTGACCCCCACGGCATACACTGGTATACCGACGGGTCAAAGACTGATCAGGGGGTTGGAGCCGGGATACATGGTCCCAACTCCAAAACCTCGATTGCCATGGGCAAGTGGCCCACGGTTTTTCAATCCGAGGTTCACGCCATCGAGTTCTGCTGCCGTCTTATCCTTGAGAAGGGGATCAGAGGAGCGAACATTTACATCTTCCGGACAGCCAAGCTGCCATACTAGCCCTCTCCTCAAAAAGAGTAGGTTCACGTATGGTGGCTGACTGCTGGAACTGCCTCCAGAGGCTGTCCTATAAAAACAGAGTTACCCTCCTCTGGGTACCTGGTCACTCTGGTTTCGAGGGCAACGAGCTAGCGGATGAACTAGCTAAGGCGGGGTCATCAGCACCTCTGCTTGGCCCCGAACCCTTCTGCGGCGTGGGGTGGTCAACCATCTCATCCCTTGTGAGAACCTGGGCAGATAGGTTGACCGAACGCTATTGGTTCTTCCAACCAGGGATGAGGCAGGCTAGAGAGCTTACAAATCCCTCGGTTAAACGAAGAACAAATTTACTCTCTAGGAGAGATCTCTATCTCCTTACTGGTTACCTTAGTGGTCACCACGTGGTGAACTATCACCTCGTTAAAATGCGTTTGTCCTCAGATGCAGAATGCAGGCTCTGTAGAGAGGACGACGAAACCACTAAGCATATCCTGTGTGATTGCCCAGCCTTGGTATGGATTAGGAGGAAGCATCTGCACGTGGAAATCGCAGTTCCCGAGCACATTGTCTGTTCCTCGACGAAAGACCTGTTATGCTTCATTAGGGAAGCAGAACAGCTTTTGTCAAGATAGGGAGAGCATTATAGGTACAAAAGATCACTCTGGTCGCAGTGCCTCGCGCCTTCTCTGCTGGGAGACTCCCTTTCCAAATAATAATAATAATGCAATATGAAAGACAATCAAATTATAATATTTATAAAAAATATTAATTACTTATAAATAAAGTTTACTATTTTTATTTTATTTAGCACGCTTAAAAAAACGCGAGCTAATGCGTTCTTCAATGCCGTCGCTCTTTCCGTATTTTGTCTGTTATGACATTGCAAGTTCAGTAAGATTCCAATTGGATGTTTCCTATTTTGTTTTGCTCTCAATCTTTTGCAATTAGAATGCTAGAAAATAACAGAGATCATAAGCCCTTCACAGCATACCAGTGAAATGCATTGCAATGCTCACATATTAATATAGTTGCTATGAGTGACTGAAATAAATAAATATTCCTTAGTTTGGTGAAGCAAATTCGTAAAGAAAAAAAAATTGTTCTGTAAAATTCGTTACACATTGGGAAGGGTATATAAGCGTCGCGACGCGTCGCGCAAACAAGTGCAAAGAGAAAAGAAATTGAAACAAAAAATGCATGTTCTAATCGGCGATTATGCTTATGTCTTTTGTGTCTTTGCTTTGTTTCGGTTGCAATTTTTGGCACGCGTCACATAAACGAGTGAAAATTGAAGCAGTGAGCAGCTACATTAAATATCGAGCCCAAAAGCGATGCGATTTAATCCTTCTCTACTGAGTAAGTAACATACAAATTATTAAATTAATAACTATACATTTTAAAATTTGCTATCCTTCAATTTAATTACAGAAGAAAAAATATACCTTTTCCACTGAGTAAGTAAATCAAAAAAAATTTCTTTATTTTACAAATTGTAATGTGTTTATTCAATTACAGGAGAAAATATAGCTTGCGTTGACCGTCCCTGGACAGCGAGGGTAGAGAGCTTGGAGAAAAAAATTGATGGTAATAAAAAACATAATATTAATAACAAATTGAGCGGCAAAGCGGCAATAGAAGGGTCGATAACGTCCCTTTTATGAACGTTTCGGTGGCAGTCAAGGGGTCGATAACGTCCCTTCTATGAACGCCTCGGCGCCAGTCGAGCGTCGCTTATGCACGTATTGAGCGGACATCGCCGAATAAAATACGGTTGCAAAACGCATTGAGTGGTAGTCTGGCGAGCGTCGACGACAGTCACGAAATCGTCGACGCAGCGACGATGGGTCGGTCGGCCGTACTAGAGGGTAGTTTTGCAGTTGCTGTTGTGTACCGACGAAAGAAAACTAAGTTCTAATTACATATATTGCGTAACTAAAACTTAAAAATCGCCTACCGCCGCCGCCCCTCTTTAATGTTTTTGAGCTATTCATTTATTTTAAAAACATTATGAAATACAAAAGAATTTTACATGTTGATCGCGGCAGCAATCGAACCTCGAACAAGCTCAATATGGCCTTTAAAACTTTTGAAAACATGTGTCTTGCTCTTTATGTATTCCGAATTTTTTATTTTAATTCATAAATTTTGTCAATATTGGTAAACGCATATACAAAAAAAATATAATTATCACAACTTTTTTTAGATATTATAACTTTGCTCTACAAAATTTAATATAATTATCAATTTTCAATCCCTCTTCTCAAAAATTAAACATAAATACACATGTTTTCTGATGCTAAAATTATTGCCGCCAAATAACCATTGTGGCTGAATGTAATTCGGGCTATTTCATAAGTCTTTTTTACAATGTGATGGATATGTTTTGCGCTATCTCTCAACGAATTGAAGAATAAGTTGTTTTTCCTCCTCATTTTTTGTCAAAATTCGATTGTAGTCCTTCATAAATTTTATGCCACGCTCAGCAGTATCGTTGACAACAAAAAAACCAGCACAAAAATTAAATGACTCGATATAATCGTCATTTTCTGTCCAGGTAAGTGGATCATGTTTTAGGAAACTGCTGAATAGCCCGAATGCATCGAAAAAGTAACTGCTTTTGTAACAGATGAAGTCATTTATAGAGCTGCATCGCAAGTCGTTAGCGTCTAAAATACGCCATTGCTCCAAAATCTTTATTTTCGGCTCCTCTGCTTTTATTTGGTAAATCATGTTTCTTTTTTCATCAAAAAATGCTAAGGCAGCTGCTTTCGGCGATAAATACCACAAATGACTTTTCATTTTGGAAATTATTTTTTCAGACACCGCAATATAATACACCGCAATGTCTCCGTACATAAGGACATATTTCACAAACTGCAAGTCCAAGTTTGGAGCACTGATTGCATTTGTACATTCATACCATACTTTTATGTACAAAAGTATAATAAATAAGAAAATATCTCGCAGTGCAATCATCTCTCGCTTATTCAACTTAAATTGACCGCGGAATAAAAATATTTTAAGACTGTAAATTGCTTTACCCATAAACCTGGCGTTGGACGTTGAACTGCAACATCGAAAGTGTAGTTTTCTCCAAGAAAAACGAGTGACAAATGAAGAAGTTCCTAATAATCTGCTCTGCTATACGATTTTAGCTGCAGTTGCAAATGACAAAACTGTTTAAGAGAAAGCTCCTGTTCCTGGATTATAATTTTGCGAATTACAGGATCATTCAATCCAGAGTTGTAAAGCTTTTGGTTTATCTTGGGCTAAGCTGCTGCGAAACGGTTGAACAAAAGTACCTCGGGAGCACTGCTTAAGGCATACTTCAACTCAAAAACGGCTTTCAAAATAAGTTCATATATGTGATGTCGGCAAGGAAATTGAAGAAGCTTTTTTTGAAGAAATTTAGATCCCGTATTTGATGAAGTTGTGTCAAAACTCATTGCGCCGATTTTGTTTATAATATTCCACTTGATTAACGCGTCAAGTACAGCCTTTACAATGTTTTCTCCAGTAGGTTCAATGATAGCAGCACTTAGAAATTTAGATATGCCATTGTAACCAGAACTGCAATGTGATCTACTTTTTGTGTGCCAACAATATCATCCATTAGTTTACCATCCCATTGAACGACCATTGAACGTGCATTACTGACCTAAAACAAAGGAAAATGTAAAAAACTCACTTCCTCGCCAAAATCTGAAATTGTGCTTGTAAGAGCAAGCTCTCGGTACTTTCTTCTTGCATTTCGTACTGAATTTCTATTTAAAATGAGACTATTCAGGTCTACTCCGAATGCTTCAACAGTTGCCGTCAAAATATGAACAGCATCAATATAATAAATATATGTAATCGTGGACTCCAACATAAGTAAGTAAATGAAGTCTTTTAATAAATATTGTTGTCATTTCTCCTTGTTGTTTTTTAATATAAACAGAAAACAAAATGTTATAGTCATAAACCATTTTTAATGAAGTTAGACAAAAAAAAAAATCAAACGCTACAGTCAGGAGCTGACTGTATAAGGCCATGGATTATCATAATATACCGTAGGCAATAGGTATAGGTATGCATTTCTAGCGCGTACCAAATTTCATTACATGTGCTTCTTCTTGATTTTTTTGGCACAAACTAAGAATGCATATTGCGTCTTGTCGTTTTGTCTAATGTCTCACCATTTTCGACAACTGCGATAGATGTTCAGTGGCTGAGTGGACTATGTCCCGGACTCTAAGACCACTGATATTGAGCGTGTTCGAGGTTCGATTGCTGCCGCGATCAACATGTGAAATTCTTTTTGTATTTCATAATTTTTTTAAAATAAATTAAAAGCTCAAAAACATTAAAGAGGGGCGACGGCGGTAGGCGATTTTTAAGTTTTAGTTACGCAATGTATGTAATTAGAACTTAGTTTTCTTTCGTCGGTACACAACAGCAACTGCAAAACTAATTGTACATATTTATATATGTACATATATATATAGAATCGTGCAATAATGTGTGTTGAAGTGGGATGCCAATACATATGTACATGTGGATATGCAGACATGTATGTATGGGCGTCCCACTCGCACATTCATAACTTTACAAGGGCTTATGATCTATCTCTGGTATTTTCTAGCATTCCAATTGCAAAATATTGAGAGCAACATCCAATTGGAATCTTACTGAACTTGCAAAGTCATAACAGACAAAATACGTAAAGAGTGACGGCATTGAAGAACGCATTAGCTCGCGTTTTTTTGATGCGTGTTAAATAATATAAAAATACTTAACATTAATTATAAATAATTAATATTATTTATAGCTACATATTATAATTTGATTGTCTTTCATATGAAAACAATGTAATGAAAATCTTTTTTATTTTTATTGAAATTTAATTAAATAATTTAATTTGATTGACTGTAACTTTTCTTTTGGTTTTTAGAATAAAATAAATAAACAAAATAAAATATGAAATAATTAAAAAATGAAAATTCGCACCAGTTACCACTTCGGGTGTACCCCATTGCACTCTGGACAGCAGCAACACTGATAACAGTGGGATCCACATTCAACGTCACAGAAAAGGCTTCTTTCGCGGAAACACGGTGCAAAACAGCAACGTTACACATACACACACATACACACACATACACACATACATACACACATACATATACATATATATATAAGAGCTATCTGCGAACAGCATACATATGTATATATATTGAAGCATATACATATGCCAACAAAAACTCATTCCTATTGTGATGTTCATCGAGAGTAGACGTGTTTTCTTTAAACAGTTTCGCAGACAAGATATGTCTCTAATTAAAATATTGTTACCCTCCAAGCCACGGTTGGTAACTCACTCGCCTCAACCGGGAGTTGAACACACGAACTCTCTCCCAGCCGTCCGCCACTCTAACCACTCGGCCATTGCCTCACTCCTTGGCCCATCGGCAAAGCTGCATTGTGAACCAATTCTGTTACCATACAATGCAAATAAAAAGTTTAATAATATGCTGTGTGTCTGACGCTAGATTCGAACTTCGGTATGCTTGCGTAAATTAGGTCTGCTTAATTATATATGTTCAAAGTGAGTTTAATTCGTATCATATCTCACTTATTTATAGTCCGATTTTAATGATATTTTCACATAACGCCCGTGGTAAGGTATTTGTCATGTAAGATATACAACTTTGGTTGTTGAGTTAATATTGTAGTTTTTAAAAAGTTATTACTGATTTACAGAGGCGGGAAGAGGCGTGTCCAAATTTTAAAAAAACTTTGAGACACTGCAATATATACGTATGTTGTCACAAAATTTAATGACTCTACCTCTTATAGTTTCTGAGATCCAGGTGTTCATACAGACAGACAGACGGACAGACAGACATGGCTCAATCGACTCGGCTACTGATACTGATTCAGAATATATATAGTTTATGGGGTCGGAGATGCCTCCTTCTGCCTGTTACGCACATTTCCGTTCCGACAAACACAATAGACAATGCATTTTTTTAAAATCCATGGCCTAAAAACAAAAAAATAATTAATAAATGAAAATTCGCACCCGCCTCAACCGGGAGAGTTGAACACACGAACTCTCTCGCAGCCGTCCGCCACTCTAACCATTCGGCTATTGCCTCACTCCTTGGCCCATCGGCAAAGCTGCATTGTGAACCAATTCTGTTACCATACAATGCAAATAAAAAGTTTAATAAAATGCTGTGTGTCTGGCGCTAGATTTGAACTTCGGTATGCTTGCGTAAATTAGGTATGCTTAAGTATGTATGTTCAAAGTGAGTTTAATTCGTATCATATCTCACTTATTTATAGTCCGATTTAAATGCAATTTTCACATAACGTCCGTGGCAAGGTATTTGTTATGTAAGATATACAACTTTGGTTGTTGAGCTAATATTGTAGTTTTTAAATAGTTTTTAAATAGTTATTACTGATTTTCTGAGGCGGGAAGGGGCGTGTCCAAATTTAAAAAAAAACTTTGAGACACTGCAATATATACGTATGTTGTCACAAAATTTGATGACTCTAGCTCTTATAGTTTCCGAGATCCAGGTGTTCATACAGACAGACAGACGGACAGACGGACAGACAGACATGGCTCAATCGACTCGGCTTGTGATCCTGAGCAAGAATATATATAGTTTATGGGGTCGGAGATGCCTCATACGCACATTTCCGTTCCGACAAACACAATAGTCCATGAATTTTTTTAAAATCCATGGCCTAAAAAAAGTTTACGTATGAGTAATTTTTCCATATAAACCAAATTTTTCAACTTTGGTGCGATTTGGCGGCCATTAAACATTAACCGATCGGCCCTAAATTTTTTGTAGGTTGTTTTGGGCCCTAGTAGAATTGAATTCTGCCCGGCGGTTTAGAAAACAAATCGAAGACATTGCTATGCCCGTATTCGATGGAGTAAATTTTGGAAGCTGGAAGTTTAGACTAATGACAATACTAGAATACAAAGAGTGCAAAGAACCAGCAGTGCGAATTAGAACAACGGAGGACACTTCCACTTGAACGTCGCTGTTTGCATAAACACTGCAACAATGTAATTGTGCTTATTCTATGTATAATATATATATTATATATGACATGTGCGCATACTACATCTCCCTCCTTTTGAAAAATAACGAAACTGTAGTAATATGTAGTACGTGTAGTTATAATTAGTATGTAAGACTCTGTGTAATTGTATGTATCGATTAGTTTATCGATCATGGCTAAACGCCATCTATTGTAAATATTGTAAAATAAACAGTTGTAGTTCACTAAGCGCCCTCTAGCAAGAACAAGAGGAGTAGAGAGAGAAGAGAAGCGACGCACTTGACTTTTCCATGAAACGCAGAATTGTACGGACGCGCATTGTGAAATAAAAATACAAACGCCACAGTCAGGAGCTGACTGTATAAGGCCATGGATTATCATAGTATACCGTAGGCAATAGGTATAGGTATGCATTTCTAGCGCGTACCAAATTTCATTCCATGTGCTTCTTCTTGATTTTTTTGGCACAAACTAAGAATGCATATTGCGTCTTGTCGTTTTGTCTAATGTCTCACCATTTTCGACAACTGCGATAGATGTTCAGTGGCTGAGTGGACTATGTCTCGGACTCTAAGACCACTGATATTGAGCGTGTTCGAGGTTCGATTGCTGCCGCGATCAACATGTGAAATTCTTTTGTATTTCATAATTTTTTTAAAATAAATTAAAAGCTCAAAAACATTAAAGAGGGGCGACGGCGGTAGGCGATTTTTAAGTTTTAGTTACACAATGTATGTAATTAGAACTTAGTTTTCTTTCAACACAACAGCAACTGCAAAACTAATTGTACATATTTATGTATGTACATATTTTATATAAAATCGTGCAATAATGTGTGTTGAAGTGGGATGCCAATACATATGTACATGTGGATATGCAGACATGTATGTATGGGCGTCCCACTCGCACATTCATAACTTTACAAGGGCTTATGATCTATCTCTGGTATTTTCTAGCATTCCAATTGCAAAATATTGAGAGCAACATCCAATTGGAATCTTACTGAACTTGCAAAGTCATAACAGACAAAATACGGAAAGAGTGACGGCATTGAAGAACGCATTAGTTCGCGTTTTTTTGATGCGTGTTAAATAATATAAAAATACTTAACATTAATTATAAATAATTAATATTATTTATAGCTATTATAATTTGATTGTCTTTCATATGAAAACAATGTAATGAAAATCTTTTTTATTTTTATTGAAATTTAATTAAATAATTTAATTTGATTGACTGTAAGTTTTCTTTTGGTTTTTAGAATAAAATAAATAAACAAAATAAAATAAGAAATAATAAATGGAAATTCGCACCCGCCTCAACCGGGAGTTGAACACACGAACTCTTTCCCAGCCGTCCGCCACTCTAACCACTCGGCCATTGCCTCACTCCTTGGCCCATCGGCAAAGCTGCATTGTGAACCAATTCTGTTACCATACAATGCAAATAAAGTTTAATAATATGCTGTGTGCCTGACGCAAGATTCGAACTTCGGTATGCTTGCGTAAATTAGGTCTGCTTAATTATATATGTTCAAAGTGAGTTTAATTCGTATCATATCTCACTTATTTATAGTCCGATTTTAATGAAATTTTCACATAACGCCCGTGGTAAGGTATTTGTCATGTAAGATATACAACTTTGGTTATTGAGTTAATATTGTAGTTTTTAAATAGTTATTACTGATTTACAGAGGCGGGAAGAGGCGTGTCCAAATTTTAAAAAAACTTTGAGACACTGCAATATATACGTATGTTGTCACAAAATTTGATGACTCTATCTCTTATAGTTTCTGAGATCCAGGTGTTCATACAGACAGACAGACGGACAGACGGACAGACAGACATGGCTCAATCGACTCGGCTTGTGATCCTGATTCAGAATATATATAGTTTATGGGGTCGGAGATGCCTCCTTCTGCCTGTTACGCACATTTCCGTTCCGACAAACACAATAGTCCATGAATTTTTTTAAAATCCATGGCCTAAAAATACAAACGCTACAGTCAGGAGCTGACTGTATAAGGCCATGGATTACACAACCCCACAAAAAAAAAGTTTGTCATGTGGCATATGCAGTTATATGTATTTTGGGTCGCTGAATCCGAATCCGGGGTAAGAAATTCTCCATCACGTCTGGATTTCGACCTAACCTCAAAAAACTGAACATCGTGATCTGGGCAAAAAAATTTGTAGGTTAGGTTAAAATCCTGAAGTGATAGGCTGGTTTTTTTTTTCGGATTCGGATTCGGAAGGTCCAAAAACATATAGAAACATATATCGCATGACCCGATCATGACCCACCATTATTTTTTGGGCCTTCAAAAATTTTTCGAGTTTTTTGAGGTTAAGTCGAAACTCAGACGTGCTATGTAAATTTGGACTTCGGATTCGGACTTAGAAGGACAAAATACATGTTAAAACATATATCGCATGCCCAGATCACGATTCTATATCTTTTGGGGGATATCCAAAGGTTTTTCAGTTTTTTGGGGTTAGGTCGAAATCCAGACGTGATGGAGAATTTCTGACCCCGGATTCGGATTCAGCGATCCAAAATACATATAACTGCATATGCCGCATACCCAGATCATGACAAACTTTGTTTTTGTGGGGTTGTGTTATCATAGCTTAAATAGTGTTTATAGTTATTACTCATTTTCAGAGGCGGGAAGGGGCGTGTCCAAATTTCAAAAAAACTTTGAGACACTGCAATATATACGTATGTTGTCACAAAATTTTATGACTCTAGCTCTTATAGTTTCCGAGATCCAGGTGTTCATACAGACAGACAGACGGACAGACAGACATGGCTCAATCGACTTGGCTACTGATACTGATTCAGAATATATATAGTTTATGGGGTCGGAGATGCCTCCTTCTGCCTGTTACGCACATTTCCGTTCCGACAAACACAATAGACCATGCATTTTTTTAAAATCCATGGCCTAAAAATGAGATAAAAGAAGAAAGTTTCGAAACGCAAATGTTGCTGATCGATGTAGACTGTGAAAATAAAAAAGAATACATGGTGGGAGAAGAGATGAATAATGTGAACACGAAGAGATTAGAGAATCTGTTTGAGAATTATTATGTTAAACCTATTAGGCCAGTTGAACCCAAAATTAAAAGGTATGTACATATATGAAAAATATTGTTGATAGCGAAAAACCGTTTCGATGCCCCCCTCGACGACTATCGTACGCTGAAAAGGCAGAGGTACAAAGGATACTAGATGAGAATATGGGTAAGGGATATATACATCCAAGTGAGTCAGAATATATTTCACCGATAGTACTTGTTAAAAAAAAGACAGGGGAATTAATGATGTGTGTAGTGTGGTATATACATATATTAAAACATAACAACAATTACATTGTAGCACTTTGCTGCAATATATATATATAAACGGTCTGCCCAAGTGTATGTGTAATACGAGCATCCACTTGAAGGCTAACATGCATAATTGCATAGTCAGCATTCCCACGCTGGCTATGCGCTGACCGCTTACTATATATGCGTATAGCACTCTTCCTCTCCCGATGTCGTCGCTTGGCGACAATACATATATGTATACATAAGATATGCATATAAGCGCAGGGGCGCTGCAAGCTATGCTGGCAGCGCTGCTCCCCGATTTAGGCTAACAAAGCTTTTGTAAGTAGACTAAAGAAACACTTAATATTTGACCATCTATTGGAGCGGGACCTTGCCTGCTCCAATGCAAACACACTCGAAATAATTTAAATAAAGATCGACACCGGACACAAGTCCAGTGGTCAAAGAAAAACAATAAATTATAGCTTCTCCCCACAGTGATTCATTGGCCCTAGTATGCACCAGCATGCTCCTTGCCATCTCCACCAGCGTTCTGTTCGCACGCTCAGCAACTCCGTTTTGCTGTGGAGTATGGGGAACTGTTAGTTGTCGCTTAATTCCTTGGCTTACCAAGAAGTTCTCAAATGCGCCGCTCAGGTACTCGCGCCCGTTGTCGCTCCTTATGGCTTTGATCTTCTGTCCAGTTTGTTTTTCGGCCAACGCTTTGAACTCTTTAAATTTTTCAAAGACTTGATCTTTCGATTTCAGCATATACACCGTTACGTAACGCGTCTTATCATCAATAAAAGTAGCAAAATATCGTGCGCCGCCTTTCGATACTGTACTTATAGGTCCACAAATGTCTGTATGAATTAATCCCAAAATTTCACGCGATCGATTTTCCGAAGTTTTTGGGAACTGTTTTACGCAAATTTTGCTTTTTGCACATGTCTCGCAGACAAAGTCACTCACGTTTCCGGCAACACCGGGCAGACCATACACCATATCCTTGTTGATCATGGATTTAATGCTATTAAAATTTAGATGCCCGAATCTATTATGCCATGTTATTACTTGTTTTAAATTTGTCTTTGCAGCAAAAGCGGTTTTATTCTCGGTTTCAAACACAAACAAGTCATTTTGCTTTTTCGCAATTAACACCGTATTGCCCTTATTGTTTTTCACGCTCGCTTTGTCTTGTTCAAAGCATATTTTAAAACCATTATTTATTACTTTAGCTACCGAAACAAAATTACATTGCAGATTTTGAACATATAACACGTCGATTAGTTCAATAATGTTGCCATGCCAGTTTAACTTCACTGTGCCGATACCTTTCGCCTCAATGTATTGTTCGCCAACTAGCATGATTTTTTCTTTATGCTCGCGAATTGACACAAATAACGATTTGTTTGCACATAAATGGGCTGTTGCCCCACTGTCCACGCACCAAACATCAAGCGAGAGTGTACTTTTATGCGAAGCTGCAGCGAAAACGGAATACGACTTCTTGTTGCTGTCGTTCATTTTATCACTATCGTTGTCCTTTTCTGACTTCGCCGATTTTTCTTTCGATCTGCACTTCGCCGAAATATGACCGCGGCGGCCACATTTCCAACATTCGATGTTTTTCATGTCCCTTTTGTTCTTGTTCTTTTTGTCATTTTCGAATCGCGACGCGAACATTTTCTGTTCTTCTTTCACTGCAATTTGCTCAACCGTTTTACGTCTTTCCCCCTCTTCCAGCAATTTAATTTTTAGGGCACCAAAAGACGGCAAATTGTCGCGGGCTTCTATTGCGATTACAAAGCTCTCATATGCGTCACTAAGGCTTGCCAACAAAATTATAACAAGCATTTCATCCGGCACTGGCTTTTGAATTTCGTTCAACTTCTCGATCACATCAGAAAAATTATTCACATGCTTTGCAATGCCCTCTGACTCTGACATTTTCATGTACAGTAACTGTTTAAATAACTGTATTCTACGCGCCGGACCAGAAGGCGTGTGAATAGCTGCCAGCTTTTTCCAAGCTTCCTTTGATGTCGTACAATGTTTAACATGATTAATTTGCGATGGCTTTATACACAGCAATACACTTGCCAAGGCTTTTTCGTCTTTTCGATCGAAATTTGTCTGCTGTTCCACAGTATCACCTTCACTTTTAATTTCACGGCCACTCACAATTCCCCACAACTCCGAATGTATCAGCAGACTTTTCATCTGCACTGCCCACGAACTATAGTTGTCATCATCCAATTTTTCTATTGAATATTGGGAACTCATCTTGTTCTATTAATTCACAAACGAGTCTCTGTTTAATTTTCGTCGATTAATACACGCAGTGTAAGCGGTCTGGGCCCATAACCTATTCGATTTGGCGTTTATTAGAGACTAAATTCATGTTTGCAGCGTGCAAGCTAGCTATGTATACAGAGCATAAAGGAATGAAGAATGAAGCACCGTTACTTGTGGTGCATAAATGAAATAAAGAAGACATACAGTGGTGCTAATACAAAATATTTCTAACACTTATAATTGGGGCGGACTATTACAGTAGATTACCGCCGTTTAAATAAAGTTACGTCAAAAGATAGTTACCCCATACCACTGATGATAGATGATTTGTTAGATAGGTTAGTAAATAAAAAGTTATTTTCAAAGTTAGATTTAAAGAGTGGCTTAAACCATGTTTTTATGGATAGTGATTCTACAAAGTATACGTCATTTATAACACCATTAGGACAATTAGAATATCTTCGAATGCCGTTCGGGTTGACAAACGCTCCTTCTACGTTTCAAAGATTTATAAATAAAATATTCAAAGATATGGTATATGCAAAGTTATCATATATTTTGATGATATAATTGGTACAGAAGGACTAGAAAAACATTTTAATATCTTGAAAGAAGTTTTTAAATGCTTAGTAGAAAATAAATTAAAACTTAGACAAGACAAGTGTGAGTTTTTGAAGTCGTTTATAGATTATTTAGGCTACACAGTAACAGGAGAAGGTATAAAAGCAAATGAGTCAGGTATAGAAGCCATTAAATCGTTCCCGGTGCCAACCAAGGTTCACGAAGTACAAAGTTATATTGGTCTATGCTCTTATTTTAGAAGATTTATTCAGGATTTCACTCTAGTGGCAAAACCATTATATGACCTTACAAGAAAAGATATAAAATTCATGTTCGGAGAACAAGAGTTAAGAGCTTTCAATATGATAAAAGCACAAATATTAGCAATATATGATCCGAAAGATGAGACCGAACTGCATTGTGATGCAAGTTCGCTAGGGTACGGTGCAATATTGTTACAACGAATGAATGATGCGAAGTTACACCCAATTTTTTTTACTTTTCAAAACGGACGACAGAAGTTGAGTCAAGGTATCACAGCTTTGAGTTAGAAACACTTGCAATAGTCAACGCGTTGAAAAGGTTTCGAGTCTATTTATAAGGCATTAACTTTAAAATAGTAAGTGATTACAATTCGCTTACGTTAACTTTAAACAAAAAAGAATTAAATCCACGAATTGCAAGGTGGGCTCTCGAGCTACAAAATTATGATTACACTCTTGAACATCGGTCAGGAAAAAGAATGCAGCATGTGGATGCATTAAGTAGAAGTAATAGTATAATGATAATAGAAACAAACACGTTTGAAGAAAACTTAATAATATGCCAGGGAAAGGATCCAAATATAAGAAATATAAAGAATAAATTGTCTGAACAGGAAAGTGAATATTATGAAATGCGCAATGGTGTCGGAAAAAAAGTCAAAGATTAATGTTTTATGTGCCAATGTCAATGGAAACCAATGTGTTTTTTAAATATCATGATGAGATGGGACATGTAGGGATTGACAAAGTGGTGGACTCGATTACGAAAACTTATTGGATTCCGAACGTACGAAGAAAAGTAACAGATCACATTAACAATTGTCTCAAGTGTATTGCGTTTTCTAATAAGTCGGGTAGAGTAGAGGGGTTTTTACACTCGATTCCAAAAGGCAGTGATCCATTTGAAGTATTACATGTTGACCACTATGGACCCATCAATAGTAAAGATACGCAAAAGAGACATATACTGGTAGTAATAGATGCATGTACGAAGTTTGTTAAACTATACCCAACCAAAACGACAAGTTCAAAGGAAGCAATTGAAGCTCTAAATAACTATTTTATTGCATATAGTAGGCCCAAAAATTTAATATCTAATCGAGGCAGTTGTTTCACTTCTAACGAATTCGAAGACTTTCTAAAAGAAAATAACGTTAATCACATTAAAGTAGCTACAGCGTCTCCACAAGCTAATGGACAAGTAGAAAGAGTAAATAGGGATTTAGGTCCGATGATGGCTAAAATAATAGATACAGAAAATAACGAGGCGTGGCATAAATTTCTGTACAAAGTGGAATACACTATGAACAATACAAGAAATAGAAGTACAAACGATGGTTTTTGGAGTAAAACAGAAAGGAAACAGTGTCGATAGTCTGAAAGAAAACGTCATAGATCCAAATAACCAAACGATAAGGAACTTATAAGAAATTAGACGAAATGCACAGATAAGCCAAGAAAAGGCTCAAGCGTATAATAATACCTATGTAAATGCAAAACGCCAAAAACCTAAAGTCTTTGCGGTAGGCGATTGTGTAGTAGTAAAAAATTTTAATTCTTTGCAAGGTGCATCTAGTAAACTTATACCTAAATTTAAAGGACCATATGTAGTGTCAAAAGTCCTAGACAATGATCGATACTTAATTGAAGACGTTGAAAATTTTCAAGAATCGCAAATACCGTATTCAGGAATATGGGCTATACATAACCTTAAACAATGGATCAATTCAAAAAGTGTTGCAATGTCTGAAAATGAGCTAAGTGAAGAAAGTGATGAGGACAACGAAGAAAATATCGAAATAACTTCAAAAAATGATGTAAATAAAGAAAGTGATAATGTAAATTTAAATGATAATATAATTGTAGAAAAAGATAAAAATAAACTTGTAAACAATAGAATTATAAATAAGTATGGTCAAAGCAATATTGTAACAAGAAGCAAATCAACGAGTATCAGGAGATCTTCAATGTCAGAACGGCCGAGTTGTAGTAATATGTAGTACGTGTAGTTATAATTAGTATGTAAGACTCTGAGTAATTGTATGTATCGCTTAGTTTATCGATCATGGCTAAAAGACATCTATTGTAAGTATTGTAAGTTAAACAGTTGTAGTTCACTAAGCGCCCTCTAGCAAGAACAAGAGGAGTAGAGAGAGAAGAAAAGCGACGCACTTGACTTTTCCATGAAACGCAGAATTGTTCGGACGCGCATTGTGAAATAAAAATAATCGAACGCCTAAAATAAAAACTTTAATTGATAAATAACTAAAAAGGCTATCCGACTACTCCATATACTAAAAAACTTAGTGTAGTTATTTTATTTACTTATACCAGGGGTGTAAGTTGAAAATGACCGGTTTTACTAGTAGATGTCGCTAGCAATATGTATAAATTTCTATGATTTGGCTTGTATGTAATTTTGTTCTTTTGACATTAACATACAAAAATACGAAAGTCACATTCCGCCAAAATAATAGCGTCATATTTGTTTGTTTTGTCGAGTTTCGTTCCAAGTAAATTGCATTCGCGGCAACCGTTGTTTTTCATATTTCATCAAAAAAAAAAAAATTGTTAAAACCTGGTGAAGCGGTGAACACGGATCACTACCGAAAACAAATGATCAATTTGAATTATGTGTTAATCGAAAAACGGTCGGAATGGGCCCGAAGACATGGCAAAGTTATCTTGCAACATGACAACGCTCCGTCTCATACCGCTAAACTGGTGAAAGACACATTAAAAAAAATTAATTGGGAAATTTTATCGCACCCGCTGTACTCTCTAGATTTCGCCCCGTCCGACTATCACCTTTTCGCATCGATGGGACACTCCCTTGCAGAGCAGTGCTTCGCTAATTTTGAAGAAGTCGAAAAATGGCTTTTCGAATGGTTTGCCTCAAAAGAGAAAAAGTTTTTTTTGGAATGGTATCCATAATTTGTATGAGAGATGGGCGAAATGTGTAGAAACCAATGGTCAATACTTTGAATAAAAAAATTTTAAGATTTCTCTGAAAATTAAGTGTTTTCTTTATCGAAAAAACCGGTCATTTTCAACTTACACCCCTGGTATATATATTATTTTTATTATATTTATTATTTTTTTTTTTTTTAATCTTATATATTTGATTTTTTTTTTGAAAATTAAAGAAACTATTGAAAATTTTAAAAATATTGATATTAAAAATTGTTAAAATAAGAATAAATGTGTTTGATTACACATAAATTAAAAAAAATTTTTTTTTTTTTGAATAATTATTTTATGGGTGGCCAACCCTATGAAATATATTAAGAATTGAAAATTATTAACCTATCTTTATGAACTATCTGTTTTTTATTTTTATTTCCTACAATTGTAATGTTATTATTAGCTCCTAAATCTGAAACTAAATATGGTCCTAAATAATTATTGTCAAGCTTATGACCTGTCTCGTTCCTAAGTAATACCTTATCTCCTATTTTTAATTCAAAATCACTAACATTTCTATCATATTTAATTTTTCAATCGTCCTTTGCCTTTTCTAACATATTCCTAGCTCTTCTATAAGCTATCTCTAATCTAATATTTACTTCTTTCGTATAGTCATCCATGTTATAAATGGGATCTATTCTGTCTATTTTGGTGAAATCTGTGAACTGTCTTGGTAATCTTCCAAATACTAGTTCATATGGACAATATTCATGAACTGATGGTGTTGTGTTGAAACAATAAGTAAAATATTGTATCCAAACATCCCAATCAGTTTTTTCAACAGAAATGTACGAGCGAACATACTCGTTAAATGTTCTGTGACTTCGTTCTATTGTTCCTAAAGTCTGGTGATGGTGTGCTGTTGAAGTAATGTTTTTTATGATCATATATTTGCACAGATCGTCTATGATTTGATTTTTGTATTCCGTTCCCATGTCCGTAATGATTGTTTTCATTGGACCGTACTTGAGAATAAAATGTTCAAATATAGCCTTAGCAACTGATTTTGCACTTTTTTTTGGTATGGGTACCGTAACCAAATACTTAGTTAAATCACATATGATAGTGACAGAATACTCATTTCCATCTTCTGATCTTGGAAGTGGACCAATGGTATCTATCAAAACTATATCAAATGCTGTTGCTGGCGTTTCAGTTATAGTCATTGGCATTTTCCTCAGGGTTATAGAAATTCCTGAGTGGCCTCCTTCTGACGGATCGTCATGATATTTAGACAGTATTGCTTCTATTTGAACCTTATCATTTTTATCTATCTTAGTCACCTTGTTTAATAGCGCTATTTTTAAAGTTTTTAATATTTTATTGCCCTTTTCTTTAAATTTCTTAATAGTGACAAACTCGAAGATTTGTTCACTTGGTACAATTGCGTTTGAATGATCTTATTTATTCTTGCTTCTTCATTAAGCCTTTGAAAAAACTGATCTAACTCGAATTTTTCATTAGAATAAAAATTAGTCATAATATTTTTTAACAAACACTTATGTTTGTCTATTTTGAGAACAATATATTTCTTGGCATCAATGTTATTGATTACCTGATAGATATTGGGCATTTCTATTTTTTCTTTATTTATCTTTGGTTCTTTCAATTTTTCTCCTGCGCAGGAATTTTTCTGTCTTACTGAAGTTTTCCTTTCGACCTTCAGTATCTGTCTATTCATTTCTTTTAGCTCTCCTATAGTTATTCGGGAAAGAGTATCTGCTATGTAATTATTTTTCCCCTTGAGGTACTCTACTCTTAAATCATATTCCTGAGATAGTACCGCTCCACATGCTTTTTTACTAGCATCTGTGGTTATGCAAAATTGTTTGCTGAAGTCTGGGTACTGAAGAAGTGTAGGTTTCATTAATTCCCTTTTAAGATATTCGAATGCTTCGTTGCATTCGCTTGTCCATTCAAATGGAACATTCTTTTTACAAAGCCTCGTTAAGTGGCGTGATTTCTCAGAGAAATTTTTAATAAATCTTCTGTAATAGTTGCAAAATACGACGAATCGTCTGCATTTACTGGTTGTGGGTAGTTTTTAATTACCTCATATATAGAGTCATCTGGTAATATACCTTTATCAGTACATTTATGACCTAAATATGTAACCTCTTTTATAAAAAAAGTGCATTTTTCTGGATGTAGTTTTAAATTATGTTGTCTACATAATTTGAAAACATCGGTTAAATTCTTAAGCATATGTTTTTCAGAACAACCGACTACAACTAAATCATCCATATACAGAAAAGCTTGCGAAGGCTGTAGGCCTGTGAATGCAAGTGTCATCATTCTTTGAAATGAATTGGGGGCTATCTTTAACCCAAATGGTAATCGCGTGTAGCGATATGAGCCTGTTGTAGTTGAGAATGATGTTATATTTCGTGACCTTTCGTCTAACTCGATTTGGTGAAAACCTGACATAAGGTCTAGGCACGAGAAATATTTTGCTCGTCCTAATTGATCAAGAATATCTTCTATTCTTGGAAGTGGGAATTTATCTGCTAGCAGTTTCTTATTGATCTGACGATAGTCAACTACTAATCGCCATCTCTTTTCCGCCGAATTAGGCAGTGATTTCTTGGGTACCAAGAGAAGTGGGCTATTATATTCTGATATACTCTACTATACCGTCTTTTATTAGCTTGTCAACTTGCCTTTGAATTTCTGGCTTTTGACTTTCTGTAATTCTTAATGTATACTGGTGTTTTGTCATTCAATCTCAATTTTTGTCTATAAAAGTTATTAGCTGATATGGTTTCTGTTTCGAGACCAATAATATCGCTATATTCAGTGCATTATTTTGTTAAATCGTTTTTAAATAACGATGGAAATTTAAGAAGTTTTAATACTTCTGAAGTTCTTTGTACACTATTTTCTGTCTTTGCATTGTAAAAATCATAATCGTCTAATGATTCGCTTTTTATATTTGCGCTGTTTACAATAGCGTCTTTTTCTGTTGTATTTATAATGCGAATCAACACGTTCTGAGTGTTTACTAGTGCACTTGCTACTATTATGCCAGGTTGCCATTCCTGGTTGGGGATAAGAACATTGGTGTCAGTAGACGCGAGGTGAATCTTTCGAATTACCTCTGATCAAGCTGGCAAAACTATTTCGTTATCAAGTGAATTTATTATAGGAATGTTTATATTCCTGAAATTATCGGGCCTCAAAGTGAACCAATCTTCTTGGTCGTGGAATTCAAAAATACAATTGTATTTTTTAATGAAGTCCAAACCAATTATACCATCCCCTGGTATAGGAAAATTGTCAGGTACGATATGGAATTTATATGGTATTGCTGCATTTGCAATACTCATTTCCAAATCTATAGTACCTAGAGACTTAATTGTCCCTTGCCCTATTCCTGATATATTTGTTGTACCTCTTGAGTTTAAATGATTTAAATTATATTACTGCATTTAAGCAGTGAAATTTCTGCACCTGTATCTATTAATAGAGTTACCATTGAATTGGTACTCATATTTTTTAACTTTATAAAAATACTTAAATTGAGATTGATTCTATACAGCCTTACTGTTGGCTGTTGCTCAAGGGGGCCTGCTGGTTTTCCGTCTGTATGTTTCTGACGGTATTATTGTTTCTATTTGAGTTTTGGTTTTGGTTACCCTTATGGTAACCTCCACCTCTGTTGTTGTTCTGGTTACCGCCGCGGCCTCTATTTCCTCTATTTCCTCCGCGATAACCACCTCGGCCTCAATAATTGTTATTATAGTTACCGCGCCCATTACCTCTATTTTGGTAATTTCCACGATAACTATTTCCTCGAGAATATTCTCTATTGTTATAGAAGAAAACATTGTTCGAGTTGCCGGTAATTTATGTACAGGAGTGTATGTACTTCTCTATTACACTATTCATAGTGCTGAAGTTACCTGCTTCTAGAATTGTCTTGAGCTTATCATGCTCGCAATTCTTTATCATCGCAGTGATCGCTTCTTTTGTCGCGAACTTATCTGTGTTGTTTGTGTCTAGTCCGTCATCTATGTAGGCTGCGTCAAGCGTCCTACGTAGATTTTCAATTTCTGTGGTATACTGCGCTGCAGTTTTACCACGTTGTTGTGTATTTAGCAATTTTGCTTTAATGACATCAGGCGATTCGCCTTTAACTGATGCCTAATACACTTAAGATTCCAATAATGGTCCTTTCATTTTCAACTTTGTATGACAAAGGGCCAATGATTTTCGTCTTAATTACTTCAACGGCTAATATCTCCTGATCTCCTTTCGTGAGATCTGTTAATCGGAGAGCCGTCAAAAATCTGTTTAAGTTGACTTTCTCGGGTATCGTGGATGAAATTTGTCGCACGTATTCCCTTGAAGTTGCGGCTGAGTCAGTCATACTATCTTCTAAATCTGTGTTTGTAGGCTCTGAACTTTCTTCTTCTCCTATTTCTGGCAATTTAATTGTTGCCGGTATTGTAAGATAGTGCAGATCTTCTTCTTTAATTTCCTGTTCAGAGTCCTCTTCTTTATTATCTTGATCGGAGTCTTCCGATACTTCTGTATTGTCACCTGTTTCAATTTCAACTGATGTGCAGTGTTGCCAACTTTCCAAGACCTGAAATAGCTAAATCACGGTTCAGAAAAAGCTAGAAACCGCTAAAAACAATTTAATATTGCTAAAAATAATAGCTAAACACTTTTATTAAAGTTTTTTTTAGTCTTTATTAAAATTACTCCAAAAATATAGTGGTTTCATCTATATATTGGGTAATTTGGAGGAACTGTATAATTGTGGCAGCATTAAATTATTTATTATATAAGTGCTCTCGTCAAGTAGCAAACTATATTGGGCATCACCAATATCTTTCATTAAATTTTCCACAAAGTTCGGCGCCAAAACGTTTGTTATTATATTTGTGCACTTGGTTCTGAGTAGTTTAGCTTTCGCACCGTCCCTAAATTTGTTTGCGCATAATTCCTTTAAATGATCCACAGGACTTATTGAAGAGTGTGTAGCAATATACAAACATAACGCCGCCTCTTGTTTCCAAGGAAACAGGAATAAAGTTTAATTTGTTTTTTTTGGGTAAATGCGCTTGACATAGTTATATGTTTTGATGTTTTTGCATGAGCATATAAATCAGAAAGTTTCGCATTCATGATCGTTTTACAATATTTGCAAAAACTTTTATGTTCATTATTATTATCTACACACAACCAATCCTTCAAAACTGAATCTCGTAGCCATATATCCCGTGGTTTTTTTGTTTATATTGAACTTTAGGCATTTTTAGGCCATGGATTTTAAAAAAATTCATGGTCTATTGTGTTTGTCGGAACGGAAATGTGCGTAACAGGCAGAAGGAGGCATCTCCGACCCTATAAACTATATATATTATGAATCAGTATCAGTAGCCGAGTCGATTGAGCCATGTCTGTCTGTCCGTCTGTCCGTCTGACCGTCTGTCTGTCTGTATGAACACCTGGATCTCGGAAACTATAAGAGCTAGAGTCATAAAATTTTGTGACAACATACGTATATATTGCAGTGTCTCAAAGTTTTTTTGAAATTTGGACACGCCCCTTTCCGCCTCTGAAAATGAGTAATAACTGTTTGCGCCGAAATAAGGCAAAAGGGTATTTTTAATTAATTATTATTTTGTTAGAAATAACCTAAATTTGAATTGAATCATCTGTTAAAATGTAAATAATATGGATAAAGGCTTAATGCTATATATGAATTAAGTATGTATAAAAGCTGAATGCTATAATTGAATTGTAATGTAATCGATACATCGAATGGTCTATGATCAGTAGATATAATTAAAACAGAATTGAAACCGAAGTCGCTTGTACCAGACGTACATATTTATTTTGCGTGATCTCGAGAATATTCCGAGCGGGAAAAGGACTGGCGGAAACATTGGCGCCCGAGCAGGGACAACTTGGAGAAGGTTCAAGTCCCATTGGCAATAGTTGGAGTAACATTTTCATTGGCTCATCGTTGGAGCTATTATTCGTGTTATCCGAGCTCATCGTTGGAGCTGAATTTGCACTTGGAGCAGACACCAGAAGGAGGCTTGGAGCTGCTTGTAATATTGAAGCAGTGTCGGCTCCATCATCTTACTGTGAGTAGAATATAGCTTGGTGCTCCCAGAGTGGATTGCACGGCATATAGGGTTACAGTTTGGTGTGTGTGCTACAATAAGTGTTAAGTTCAACAAAAATAAAATAAAAGTTGCATTTGGCAAAAGTATGGTTATCTGAGAAAAAAATCATAGTCAGTGAACGGCTACGATTTGTTTTCTAAACCGCCGGGCAGAATTCATTTCTACTAGGGCCCAAAACAACCTACAAAAAATTTGGGGCCGATCGGATAATGTTTAGTGGCCGCCAAATCGCACCAAAGTTGAAAAATTTGGTTTATATGGAAAAATTACTCATACGTAAACTTTTTTTTGTCTAACTTCTATAAAAATGGTTTATGACTATAACATTTTGTTTTCTGTTTATATTAAAAAACAAAAACATTTTTTGTATCATAATTGCATTATATAATTAAGGAGAAATCACAACAATATTTATTAAAAGACTTCATTTACTTACTTATGTTGGAGTCCACGATTACATATATTTATTATCGCTTATAAATATAAAAAAAATATGTGGCGAAAGCAGATATTGATGCTGTTCATATTTTGACGGCAACTGCTGAAGCATTCGGAGTAGACCTGAATAGTCTCATTTTAAATAGAAATTCAGTACGAAATGCAAGAAGAAAGTACCGAGAGCTTGCTCTTACAAGCACAATTTCAGATTTTGGCGAGGAAGTGACTAAATCATTAAATCGAGAAATGTATGTTTTTAGGCCATGGATTTTAAAAAAATTCATGGACTATTGTGTTTGTCGGAACGGAAATGTGCGTAACAGGCAGAAGGAGGCATCTCCGACCCCATAAACTATATATATTATTAATCAGTATCACTAGCCGAGTCGATTGAGCCATATCTGTCTGTCCGTCTGTCCGTCTGACCGTCTGTCTGTCTGTATGAACACCTGGATCTCGGAAACTATAAGAGCTAGAGTCATCAAATTTTGTGACAACATACGTATATATTGCAGTGTCTCAAAGTTTTTTTGAAATTTGGACACGCCCCTTCCCGCCTCTGAAAATGAGTAATAACCATAAACACTATTTATACTATGATAACACAACCCCACAAAAACAAAGTTTGTCATGATTTGGGTATGCGGCATATGCAGTTATATGTATTTTGGGTCGCTGAATCCGAATCCGGGTCAGAAATTCTCCATCACGTCTGGATTTCGACCTAAGCTCAAAAAACTGAAAAACCTTTGGATATCCCCCAAAAGATATTGAATCGTGATCTGGGCATGCGATATATGTTTTAACATGTATTTTGTCCTTCTAAGTCCGAATCCGAAGTCCAAATTTACATAGCACGTCTGAGTTTCGACTTAACCTCAAAAAACTCGAAAAATTTTTGAAGGCCCAAAAAATAATGGGGGGTCATGATCGGGTCATCCGATATATGTTTCTATATGTTTTTGGACCTTCCGAATCCGAATCCGAATCATGCCCAGATCACGATTCTATATATCTATAACACATAGAAGTTGAGGAGAACGACAGAAAGAGAAAAATGAACTGTTACATTTTTGCGCAAGTTAATCTCTGTCTTTTATGCGTCCACATGTTAAGAAGTGCTGCAACAACGCAATGAGAACAACGAAAAGAAAAATTTTCTGTTGCATATTTTGAGTGATTTAATTTCGTTTTTCTTTGCGTTAACATTCAGCTTTGAGTGAATTTGCAATTTAGTGGTGCGAAATAATTGAGTGCATATTTGAGTTCTTATAAATTCTAACTGCTACTATTTGAGTGCAATTTGAGCACAGTAGTTATTGAATAATAAAACATTAATAATATTCAAATTATCTGTGAATAATATAAAGAAAAACTAAAATGCCACCAAAAAGAGGAAATAACGAGGAGTTCCACTCATCTCGTGAAAGTTTATTGTCTTTATTGAATCGCACTAAAATTTATATTGAAAATAATGGTGTGTCAATGGTTGCCTCAGAGTTGGAAACACGTTTAAGTTTGGTTGAATCAGTTTTTACTCAGCTGTGCAGTGTACAACAGCAAATTGAAATGAACAGTGATGATGTTAGTGAATTTGAGAATCGACATGAAATAGAAGATATTTATTGTGAAGTGAAATCACGAATATTGTCTCAATTGACTCTTAGAGGACGTCGCTCAATAACTGCAGCAAGTCCATCTCCCAATTCATCATTGTCCACTGCAAACTCTCGGGTTTCGAAGCTACCAAAATTAAAGCTACCAGAATTTAATGGGAAATTCACAGAGTGGACAAGCTGGTTCAATACTTTTTGTACTTTAATCGACGCAGATGGAGAAGTAGATGACCTTTCTAAATTTGTACATTTAAAATCGTGCTTAGGGCCAAATCCATTAGAAACTATTGAGTGCTTAGAGCTTTCGGCTGACAATTATAGAAGGGCTTTGCAACTGTTAAAAGATAGATTTGAGAACAAGTCTATAATAGTGCAAGCTCATGTGCACAAGCTATGCAATATCAATAAGCTTAAGCAACCAACTTCTGAAGATTTGAGATTGTTAGTCGATAGAGTTAATGCGCAATTGGAGGCTCTTCGGTCATTGAATAAAGACAGCGAGATTTTAGAAGCATTGTTATTCCACTTAATTCAAGATAAGCTCGATGATGAAACGCTAGAGAAATGGGAAAATGAATTCAATAATTCTCAGTTACCTTCTTGGAACTTGCTTGCACAGTTTGTAATAAACAGGAGCATTAACATGGCTAGTCGAGAAGTTAGAAAACGCGGAAAAAATAGTGGAAAAAGAGCAAGTTTGTCTGTTGTGGAAACTAGCCTAAATTCCTGCTATTGTTGTTCAGGATCGCATAATGTAAAGGTGTGTCAGAAATTCGCTTCGTTGAACCCTTTGCAAAGATATTTTGAAATAAAGAAACATGGGTTGTGTGTTCGCTGTTTTAGTAAGCGACACCAAACAAAGGATTGTAAGGCACAAGCATGTACTATATGCAATAAGCCACATCATGAACTATTACACAGAGACTCAGGAAACGCAAGAGCTCAATCGGTAGCTGATCCAGCCAACTCAACAGCCTTGCAGAGTGCTTTGTTGACCAATAGAGGGTCTAGTTATTTAGCTACTGCAGTTGTGTTGGTTGAAGATGCAAACGGCAAGTTTCGTAAATGTAGATGCGTATTAGACTCCGGTAGTCAAATTAATTTGATGACTGCTCAAGTTGCCTCAGAATTAGGTTTGCGTATGAGTGAAGCTCAATACTCCCTTAACGGTATAGGAAATTGCAATTCTAAGGTCATTGGTGAAGTTGAAACTACCATCAAATCCAGACTAACTAATTTTGTAGCAGTCGGGAGCTTTAGTATCTTGCCAAAAATTACGCAGTATAATCCCGCAACTACAGATTCATTAAGATCGCTTATACCTAGCAGTATAAAACTTGCTGACCCATCGTTCGATATGCCAGACGAAATAAACATGCTTATTGGAGTAAATTTATTCTTCAAATTAATCGTGGCAGGCCAAATCAAAATGGGCCTAAACAAACCAATTCTTCAAAAATCCCTTTTTGGTTGGATAGTGGTAGGAGAATATATTCCAGATGAGAGAGTTGCTTTATTGGTTAACAAAGTTGTTAATCAAAAACAACAAGACACAGAGCAGTTGCAAAATTTGGTGCAACAGTTTTGGCTTTGTGAAGGAGTTGCTCATTCTTCAAAACAATTTACTGAAGCAGAACAGCTTTGTGAGGATAAATTCGTGAGTACTGTAAAAAGGACAGATGAAAATCGCATTGTAGTTCGTCTGCCGTTCAAGCAGCCACGAGAAAAGCTGGGAGAATCTTATAATATTGCCTTAAATAGGTTTCTAAATTTGGAAAGAAAACTTAACAGGCATCCTGAGCTAAAGAAGGAGTATGTGGTGTTTATGGAAGAATACAAGGAATTAAATCACTTGGAGGAGCTACATAATGTTCAAGTACGACAAGTGAAATATTTTATTCCGCATCATCCAGTAATTCGTCCAGAAAGTTTAACAACAAAATTGAGGGTTGTGTTTGATGCATCGTGTAAAACAAGCAATGGTTTAGCCTTGAATGATACGATGTTGGTAGGAGCCACCTTGCAAGCAGATTTATTTGATACTTTAGTTCGCTTTCGTTTTTATAGGTACGCGCTAGTTATAAATGGGCCGTAGCTCCTCGTAACAATTGGTTTAATATTTTTTGTCAATGATTAAATTTCACAACAGTTGTTTATGTTCTTAATTACAATTTATTTCGGTAATTTACTTTTGAGTGTATTCGTGTTTATTTCAATTGACTGGTTTTATGCACGACCAAATTGCAACTGGCTGTGCGTCGCAAAAAGAGGAACTTCTTTTTGCTTTCACGCTGTTTCTGCATTCGACGTCGGCTACATCGTTTCGCTAAAACGGTACTTTCGAAGCTACAAAATGTTTAGCTGACCAATCACATCGCGTTTAAAGGCTGATGCAACATTACCTTTATGGTGAAATCTATTTCTAGAATTTTCGAGAGCATGTATGCTCAAGGTGTGTGTGTCAGCATGTGCGTCGTTTTATTTCGGAACATGTTGTTATTCGTGTATGTTCCTATAATATGTGGACTGCTGAGCTGTTGTTGTTGTGGCGTTTGATGCTGTTGTCATTCAGCGGAATCTGGACGGTTTCAGTTAGAGCAGGGAAGGTGCAATGGTAACTCCTCCCCCCCTGGATTGAAGTGACGGCCACATCGAAGGAAGTGTCGGAACGAAATCTACCAGTGGTGGCGACGGTGTGAATACGGCAGCTCTTCTCTTTATAACCACTATAGTTATGACGGTCACTGTTAGTATGACCAGACCGATGTAGATAAACTTTCCCAGTGCAACTTCTGCAGATTTAAGTCCTCCGTTGTATTATTAATCTCCACTCCTTTGAACAAGGGTATGACGAGTTTGATTTTGGCATCCATCTTTATTGCTTCGTTTCCATAGGTGAATCCATTAATCGTAATATTGCAGTCTTTATACGTAATAATGGCATTCCCCGTTACTTGGAATGGCCTTACACAATTTGAGTGTATTTGCGTTCGGACTCCATTTAGCATAAAAATGTTTCCCTTTCAGGTTCCAGAATTCGTTCCTGTTCGTCAACTTCGATCGCGTCGCAAACTGCCAAGTCCGCATTGGATATTGCTCGAATACACCTCTCTTCTCCATTGGGAGTTACCTCTAGCTTAAATTTACAATGTATCCATTTTTAATAGTCTATACAAGTGTTCTTGAGATTCTATTGTCTCATTTTGTTCAGTAAAAGTTTCCATAATTTTATCTGTTTCTTCCATTGATAATATGAACTTAGGTATTCTTAGTTTAGTTAACAATATGCTTTCTAATATGTTTTGAAATATTTTATGATTGTATAATATGTGAATATTGTAGTCTAATCTGTTTGTGTACTGTAAAACATGTATTTCATTATGTTCTTCCGTTAAATGTTTACAAATTTCGTTCTTAAAGTTTTTTGTAAAGTTATTTATAACAATTTTGTTCTTGGTTTATGTGTTTAGTTATATTTTCAACGATTTCATTTTCATTATTCATTTATAAAGTTAGTTCGCCTAAATTATCGTGTATATTTCGAAATTCATCCTTTATTCTAATGGTGTCTTCTTAATCCATTTATCGGTCCTCTTTTCTGTCTTTTTTTTTTTTTTTTTTTTTTTAGCTTTAACTTGATTCTATTTTTCTTCCAATGTCTTGACCGCTTCTCCTGAAAATTCGACTGTTTTTAATTCCTGTAGTGCACTTTGCAACTGTTCTACATTCTTTTTATAATCCTCAATACATATGATATGAGCTATGATCCTATAGTTATGAATGTTTTTTCTTTTGCCGTCCCTAATTCTAGTCTCACCATTGGAGTTCCTTGTTCTGTTATTCAGTTTTGTATAGTGTTTTTCCTAGTGCACTTTCTTATCTTTGACTTGTGTAATTTTTGTTTTTTATCTGAAACTAATGTATGCCCTCTGTCTTCTAATGTCTTCTGTTGTGTAAATCTATGTGTTAATTTGTTTCTCCTGTTTTCTCTCCTGTGTCTAATTCTTTTCGGTCGTCCCTAGTTTGGTTTAGTTTTTCTATGTTCTGGCTTTTTGCCAGGCTCATTTGATTTGCTATGTCCGGGTAAAGTTTTCCCCTGAAATCATTTAATTGTCTGAGGTAGGCATGCTGGTCTTTAAATACAATATTCTTTATAAACGAATGGGTTCTACCCGAAAACAGTTCGAAAGGTGTGAGTGTAGTTGCTGAATGAATAGCATTGTTATTAGTTATTAAAGTTTCCGTTAATATACTATCGTGTTCTATCTGTAAATCTTCTGACTTTTTCTACTCTACTATTATCCTATATATTTCTGTTAAAGTTGAATGTAGTCTTTCTACTGGTGCATTGCTTGATGACTGTTGGAAAGACGTCATGTGCAATTCTATTCCGTATTGTTTGCAAAAATCTTTGAACAAGTTCGAATTATATTCGGCTCCTTGGTCGCAAACTATCTTGCTTGGAATACCGAAATATTGTATGAACTGTTGCATTGATTTTACAATGTTTATACTGTTTCTAGTGGGGATCGTATAAGCCGCAGCGAATTTAGAAAATTTGTCAATTATAGTCATAACATATTTTCCGTTGATTGTATATAAGTCCGTATGTATAATTTGCATAGGTGTTGAGGGGGTTTCTGTTTTTAGATATTTAATTTTGGGTGGCGATCGGTCATACTTTAGTAGTTTACATTTGTCACAGTTATTAATGGTCTTTATAATTATTTGTTTCATATTTGGGAAATAGTATTTTCTTTTCAATTGGGCGTTTACCTCATCTATGCCTCTGTGATTGGAATTTTCATGCTGTTCTATAATTTTCTTTTCCTGTCCGTCTGTGTCGTTAATGTCTTCAAGATATGTTGTGCACCTTATCGCTTTATAAACTTTAGAGTACGATTTTTGGATTTTTTTAAAAATGGGGTCTGGTGCAAAAATTGCGCAAGTTTTATTTGGTCTAAGGTAGTTCTTTAATAGTCTATTTACTGTGTCGTCCGTAAAGTCAGGTTCATAAATTATTCGTCTGATTTTGTTTTTAAAGGGGATGGTCGAAACGGCTCTTGAGTTTAAACCGGTTTTAAATATAAGTTGTATGTTTTATTCATTTAAGGGTTTTTCCGAGATAAACAAGTTTTCATCAATTTCTTTGAAACTCGAATGTATCGTGTCCCCTGCTGATGCTATTACCGATACATTGTCATTGTAATTAACTTCTATTTGCACTTGGCTTAGTGCGTTTGCGACTATGTTTTGGGATCCTTTTTTATAGATCACCTCAAAATCATATTCTAAGAGTTGTAATTTCCAACGAACTAGCTTTGAGTTGGGTTCTTTAAAACTCATCAACCACGTAAGTGGTTTGTGGTCTGTAACTATTTTAAATTTTTGTCCGTATAGGTAAGGTCTATAATATTTTGTGGCCCAAATGATAGCCAACATTTCTTTTTCTACTGTAGAATAGATTAATTCTGTATCTGAAAGCATCCGACTAGCAAAAGATACTGGTTTATCTTTTCCTAATGTACCTTGTGACAATACTGCACCTATTGCGACGTTGCTAGCGTCAGTGGTCAAAATAAACTGTTTGGAAAAATCTGGATACTATAGTATCGGGTCATTACACAAGAGCATTTTGCAACTCTCGAATGTGTCTTTATATTCGCTATCTATCTTTATGGTTTTTTGTTTCCCTTTTAATTTGTTTGTTAGTGGTTTCGTAATTCTAGCGAAATCCCTAATAATCTTTCTATAATATCCTAAGAGTCCTAGAAACGACTTTATTTCTTTCTTTGTTTGTGGTATGGGGATTTTTTTTATAGTCTCTAGTTTTTTGGGGTTTGGCTTTATTCCATCCGCTGTTACCACATGTCCGAGGTACTCGATTTCCTTTTTAAGGAATTCTGATTTGTCTATTTGTAATTTTAAATTTGCCTGTGCCAGTTTGTCGAATACCGACTTTAGGTGCCCTATGTGCTGTTGAAGGGTTGCTGAAAATATGACGATATCGTCAAGATAAACTAGGCAACATTCGCCAATTAACTCTTTTAGTACGTTATCCATGACTCTCTGGAAAGTTGCCGGGGCATTTGTTAATCCGAACGGCATTCTTGTAAACTCATAGTGGCCACCTACTGCTGTGAAGGCGGTCTTTGCCCTATCTTGCTTGGCCATTTCAATTTGGTGATAACCACTTGCTACTCGTAGATCAAGTGCTGAGAAATATTTGGCCCGGCCTATTTTATCCAGCACATCGTTAATGGCCGGCATAGGATATTTATCTTTTACTGTTTTGTCGTTAAGTTTCCTGAAATCTACTACCATTCTCCATTTGGGTTGGCCCGAAGCGTCTATCTTCTTGGGGACCAACCACACTGGGGCACTCCAAGGAGAATGGCTATTACGAATGATATCTTGTTCTAAAAGTTTCTGAATCTGTTTACTAATTTCTATTTTCTCGCATTGGGCGTATTTAAATGGTCTTGAATAAATTGGGATTTCGTCTGTCGTGGGGATAAAATGTTTAATTTGGTTTGAGAATGATAGTCTGTCCGTTTCTTTGTGAAAAATCTTAGGGAATTGGCAAAGTAGTTTTTTCAATTCAACTTCCTCTTCCTTATTTAAATGTTCCATGCGTAATTGGTTAAAATCTATCTTACTATTTGTTTGTTCGTCCGTTATTAATGTAGTCACGTTAACTTCTACAAATTCTTCGGTTTTCCACTCTTCTACTGTCAATGGTGAATCTAAGTAAATCTTCTGTTCTTTGTCTGAATAGTTGACTACTTCCATGTAACTAACATTATCCTTTGCTTTATATAATCCTTCTGTCACTAACACATTTTCACATATTTCAACTTCTTTACAATTAAATTCCCCTTCTTTTATGTTAACCGGAAGAGCTACCACTGTTTTTGCTTATGGCTCTAGCAGATAAACTTGCGTTGTCCTATTCTGTTTTAATATAATTGGTATTTGAGCGGACTCGGTGCGTAACACCAGATTTTTTAAATCAATATTTGCTTTAAGTTGTGACAACAAATCTATGCCTAGTAGACCATCAAAGTAGTCATGAAATTTGAACAACAGAAATGTAAATGTTATGTTTGTCTTAAATTCTTTAAAGCCTTTGAATTCAGCTTTTTAGGCCATGGATTTTAAAAAAATTCATGGACTATTGTGTTTGTCGGAACGGAAATGTGCATAACAGGCAGAAGGAGGCATCTCCGACCCCATAAACTATATATATTATTAATCAGTATCAGTAGCCGAGTCGATTGAGCCATGTCTGTCTGTCCGTCTGTCCGTCTGACCGTCTGTCTGTCTGTATGAACACCTGGATCTCAGAAACTATAAGAGCTAGAGTCATCAAATTTTGTGACAACATACGTATATATTGCAGTGTCTCAAAGTTTTTTTGAAATTTGGACACGCCCCTTCCCGCCTCTGAAAATGAGTAATAACCATAAACACTATTTATACTATGATAACACAACCCCACAAAAACAAAGTTTGTCATGATTTGGGTATGCGGCATATGCAGTTATATGTATTTTGGGTCGCTGAATCCGAATCCGGGGTCAGAAATTCTCCATCACGTCTGGATTTCGACATAACCTCAAAAAACTGAAAAACCTTTGGATATCCCCCAAAAGATATAGAATCGTGATCTGGGCTTGCGATAAATGTTTTAACATGTATTTTGTCCTTCTTAGTCCGAATCCGAAGTCCAAATTTACATAGCACGTCTGAGTTTCGACTTAACCTCAAAAAACTCGAAAAATTTTTGAAGGCCCAAAAAATAATGGGGGGTCATGATCGGGTCATGCAATATATGTTTCTATATGTTTTTGGACCTTCCGAATCCGAATCCGAATCATGCCCAGATCACGATTCTATATATTTTTGGGGATATCCAAAGGTTTTTCGGTTTTTTGAGGTTAGGTCGAAATCCAGACGTGATGGAGAATTTCTGACCCCGGATTCGGATTCAGCGACCCAAAATACATATAACTGCATATGCCGCATACCCAGATCATGACAAACTTTTTTTTTTGTGGGGTTGTGTAATCCATGGCCTTATACAGTCAGCTCCTGACTGTAGCGTTTGTATTTTTAACTTAAAGATTGTCACGTAATGGACGAACAATAAATCGAAAAGAGGCATTTGTTCTCGCGATATCAGGAATAATACTTTGCTCACGAAGTTCGGGTCTTGCTTTTCTAGCTTTCTAATTATGTGCTGAATATGTTTACCCATTATTTTCTTTACTGGGGACTCTCTTTAGAATCCTCATCACAGCTGTAATTGGTAGATATTGTTGAATGTTCTCTTTGCTCATTCAAGAAATTTTCAATAGCGTACCAATCGCTGTCGTCTAGTGAATCTAAACATTCTCCTATGGTATTAAAATTTGGATCCATTTAGAAATGTATTCTATGGTATATTTATTTGCTCATATCTATATTTTTAAACTTTTAATATTTTCAAAGTATTTATTCATTTTCAATTCTTAACTTTTCAAATTGTTTACTTTATTTAATACTCTACATATATTTATAAATATATAAATATAAAAATAAATATATTCAACATTTACTTATACTACTTATGGTTTTGTGCAAATCGGAACTTTGAACTGTTGTGTACAATAATATTGTTTCATCATGCCACATACAAATATACTTCGATACTGGTTTTTTACTTCCATTAAGGCACCTTACTAGTCAACAGGGAACCTGTCCGGCACCAGTCTATAAAGAACCTATCTACGGCATTGCATATAATAAGGAAATCAATAGTTTAATTTTTAAACTCGAATTGTAAGCGACGTATAAAAGATAGAACTTTCCTACTTTAACATATACTAAGCTGATTAAAATATCTTGGTTTCTGTTAATCAGTTAAGATTCGAATAAACAGGTGATTAGCCAATTGTATCCTACATCTGTTGGTCGGGATTGCCGACTTTACCGCATTACAGATACTACGGTTATTTCTGCTATTAATTCGTGAGAGTGGTTTTTCGTGGAGAAAATGTTAAGAAAAGTTATTATGAAATTTGAAGGTGTGTGTATCCGGAATGGATTGGTAGAGAAAATTTTTCCGTGATCTTCAGCGGGATTCGAACCCGCAACCTCTGGAACGACAGTCAGCATCTCTACCCACTGAGCTATCGAGGTCGTCTTAAAATATCTATTATTCGAAAAAGTATGATCAGAACACCAAGTGCATATGTCAGCTAACAAGGTAGGCGTGCGAGCGCCATCTGTCGAGAATAATTAGAAAGTACGGTCATACCACTAAACATCGAACATATGGAGTGCTCAAACAGCGGAAAGTATTTTCCCAGTGGTCTTCGGTTTATTATGACCCCTGGGCCCGAAGTGTTTCACGAGTGAGCGTTCGGCTCTCTTTGGTAAGCAATCCAGAAACAGCAAACAGCGGCATCAAGTCAGTCGCACTGTGCGACTCGCACAACGACAACGAAACGATGACCATGGGCATATTTCTTTGCGCTAGCCATCGTTTCAATGTATGTGTGCTATGTATGCACAAGCTCGCATATGAATGTATGCATTGCTTTTGAAGTTTGACAACAGGCAAATGCTTCGGCCAACGGGCTGGCAGTCTGAAGCAGTGTTGCCAACAGCTTGGCTCTGAAAAAGGCCAGATGAGCTAAAAAAAAAGGACAGAAAAAGGACAAGAATAAAAAAAATACAAACGCTACAGTCAGGAGCTGACTGTATAAGGCCATGGATTACACAACCCCTAAAATTCAGACGTGATTGGCTGGTTTTGACATTGGATTCGGATTCGGAAGGTCCAAAAACATATAGAAACATATATTGCATGACCCGCTCATGACCCCCCATTATTTTTTGGGCCTTCAAAAATTATTCGAGTTTTTTGAGGTTAAGTCGAAACTCAGACGTGCTATGTAAATTTGGACTTCGGATTCGGACTTAGAAGGACAAAATACATGTTAAAACATTTATCGCAAGCCCAGATCACGATTCTATATCTTTTGGGGGATATCCAAAGGTTTTTCAGATTTTTGAGGTTAGGTCGAAATCCAGACGCGATGGAGAATTTCTGACCCCGGATTCGGATTCAGCGACCCAAAGTACATATAACTGCATATGCCGCATACCCAGATCATGACAAACTTTTTTTTGTGGGGTTGTGTTATCCTAGTGTATATAGTTTTTATAGTTATTACTCATTTTCAGAGGCGGGAAGGGGCGTGTCCAAATTTCAAAAAAACTTTGAGACACTGCAATATATACGTATGTTGTCACAAAATTTGATGACTCTAGCTCTTATAGTTTCTGAGATCCAGGTGTTCATACAGACAGACAGACAGACAGACAGACGGACAGACGGACAGACAGACATGGCTCAATCGACTCGGCTACTGATACTGATTTAGAATATATATAGTTTATGGGGTCGGAGATGCCTTCTTCTGCCTAATACGCACATTTCCGTTCCGACAAACACAATAGATCATGCATTTTTTAAAATCCATGGCCTAAAAACGAGAGCAACAGTCGCGCAAAACGCGACAGTGCAGTCCACTGCAGTGGGACAGATGGGATTTGGTTTTGTTTTGATATATTTATTCAGTCTCAAAACACATTTATTTTGTTATGTATAGAGCTTTTGAATTTTAAATTATTTTTTCTTTAGTTTCTTAAATTTTGTCTAGATCGTTGGCTCTGCTCTCATATTTCTTTTTTAAACATTTATTAAGGAGCTTGTACAATTTAGTGAGCGCATTTACGATCATTATAATGGCTATTATGCCCAGGATGCTGCTGTTACTAACTTGTGTCAGCTGGGCGTCGCCGGTCTTGGCACGCTGACACTCCCTCGATGCTGTAGTGCGAATAGCGCACCACAGTTTTTTCTTTATTGGTGTTGGCCTGTATCAGCTGGTCGTCGCCGGTATGGCACGCTGACACTCCCTCGATGCTGTAGTGCGAATAGCGCACCACAGTTTTTGCTTATTATTGTCGGCCTGTGTCAGCTGGTCGTCGCCGGTATGGCACGCTGACACTCCCTCGATGCTGTCTTCTTAGTTCTTATTCTTCGATGAGCAGCTGGTACTGGCCGTGCGATGCCTGCACGTGTACTCACGAACTGGGCTGTAAAAAGGTCCCTCGCAGTCGTTAGGGCATTGTAGTCTCAGCTCCGGCAGCCTTTTGGGCTGAGGAGGTTGGATTTTATTATTATTTAAAATTGATTTTATTTGTTTCTCTGAGCGAGCGGGTGTGATGGGTTTTTTATTTTTCTTGTTACTTAGGAATTTTACGTAATGGTGTAGCTCAGCTTGTAGCTTTTGAGCTTTCGACCATTCGGGCGCTGGAGTTTTTTCATATAATAGCCACCTTAGGCGCGCTATTTCTTTCTTTGCCTTTTTTTGTACTCCGCCCCTGCGTTTACCCATCACACTCACACTCTACTCACTCAAAATTTTGCTCCAAAGCCGCTGTTTTTTTTTTGTTGTTTTATTCCTGCTGCTGCTGATGTCCGAGGCCTATTGGCTCAGGCGGGCCGGTGCTGGTATTCGCACAGGTCTTTAAACATGTTGGTTTTTGTGTCGTTGTTGTTTCAAGCACTATTTCGTTTTGATTGGTTTTGTGTGTGTGTTCTTTTTCTGCAATTTCAATTTCATTTCACATTTCATTCACATGTCCACACATAAATATCCATTTAATTGTTTTATATAGTTATTATTGGTTTGCTTATACATATGCATACATATGGTGTTTTGTTTACTGACATATTTTATTCCAGAGTTTCGTAACACTGCACAACACTTTACACCACATAGATTGAGGCTCCTGCCTCACGGTCGCCATAAAGAGTTTGTTTAAACACTTAATGAAAACACTTTGATCTTTTTGGTTGGTGGGGACGTCAGTCCCCGCCATAAGTGGGTGATCATGTTCATAAGTGGGTGATCATGTTACACTTCCACTTGAACGTCGCTGTTTGCATAAACACTGCAACAATGTAATTGTGCTTATATCTGATTAATGGAATTCTATGTATAATATATATGTCGCATCATTATTAGTCTTATTTTTATTTTCTATGTTCCATCTCTAATAAACATGTCACCTCTAATAAATAAAATTCGTATCGAGCTGTTCTTGTCTTCGTTTCTTTTTGATCGCGGTTCGCTGAGTTCCGTTATGCGAGTTTGACGGATTTTGCTCTGTTCTACATAGCCTCGGTTCGACGATGCGTTAGAGTGAGACAAATGCTTGTCCTGTGGTGAGTTCGGACCAGCATGTATCAAGCGAGATGGAGCGATGTTGAAATGTACACGAGGCACTTATGTTTGAAAACTCTGAGAAAGCAGACGCGTGAATATGTCGCAACCGAGGAAGTGTACGACTCGCGGGCGGAACGCGGCAACAGAGGACCCCGAAACAGTTAACTTCCCGACATCAGAAGTGGGATCGCCTCAGCCCCAAGCCATCACTGATGATCGCCTGTCCACAATTTTGGAAATGCAGCATCGTAATCTATTGGAAATTGTGAATGCCGTGAGGGGCTCGCAGACTACACAAGTAGTTGTACTACCCAAGTTCAACCCTGAGTCCGCCGGTTCAAGTGCAGCCACTTGGTGCTCTACAGTGGACCTTATTGTAGGAGAAAATCCTCTGGATGGCAGTGCTTTGCTCATGGCCTTAACCAAATCATTGGAGGGCAGTGCTTCTAATTGGCTGTCACAAATTTGTTTCGCCGGAATGACTTGGAGCCAATTCCAAGAAATGTTCCTTCAGCAGTATGAAGGCAATGAGACGCCAGCAGCAACAGTCTTTAATGTATTAAACGGGCGGCCAAACGACGGCGAATGTCTTGCGCTGTATGGTAGCCGATTAATAACAACACTTATGGCAAAATGGAAGTCCATGACCGCAGAAGAAATTGCAGTGTCTGTTGCCCTGGCACATGCTGCAAATATAGATGGTAGGCTGCAACGCACTGTGTTCACAACTACTGTCAAAACACGCAACGAGTTGCAGAACGAGCTAAGAGCGTTTTCGTATGGCAAGAGGAAGGACCATCCCGTTCCAGAAAATTCTACCAGCAAAAGAGCTCGCCTACACCCAAATGTTAAGTGCCACTTTTGTGGAAAAATTGGCCACAAGATAGCTGACTGCCGCTCCGTGAAAAACAACTTAAAGAATCAACAAGGATCTAGTTCGAGTATTGGGCGCTTATCTGACTCTAAACCTGGGTCAATTACTTGCTATAGATGTGGGAACCAGGGGCATATAGCGTCAGCTTGCCCTGCAAGACAATCGTTGTCAAACCAAACTAAAGCCGACGAGAAGCGTGTCAACGTGTGTCACGTAGTCGAGCCAATTGGGACATTGATATCATCGGGTGAGTCGTATCCATTTTATTTCGACTCTGGAGCCGAATGCTCACTTGTAAGAGAATCTGTGTCCACCCAACTCTCGGGCACACGAATTAACAACATTGTAGTTTTAAAGGGTATCGGAAATAATACTGTTACTAGTACATTACAAATTTTGTCAAACGTAACAATAAGTGGTTACTGTCTCGAAGTGCTTTTTCACGTAATTCTTAATGATTGCATTAATTATAATATTATAATTGGACGCGAAATTTTAAGTCAGGGATTTAGTGCTACTATAACAATAGATAAAATAGAGTTATGTAAAACAAGGTCTGTGCAAACCCTATCTGCTTTGAGTAGTAGTTTTAATCTTGAAAATGTTAATACCGAATTGTGTGGCGAGGATAGGAAAATCTTGGTAAATCTTTTGAATGAATTCTGTGACTCATTTATAGACGGTTTTCCCAAAAATCGTGTTACAACTGGCGAATTAGAAGTACGCTTAATTGATCCAATAAAAACTGTACACAGACGACCGTACCGACTTAGTATAGAGGAAAAACAAATTGTCCGAAACAAGGTTAATGAGCTGCTGTTAGCTAACATCATCCGTCCTAGCAGCTCACCGTTCGCCAGTCCAGTTTTACTCGTTAAAAAGAAAAATGGTTCTGATCGTCTTTGCGTGGATTACCGCGAACTAAATACAAACACAGTTGCAGAAAAATATCCCTTACCACTAATTAGTGACCAAATATCTAGGTTGCGTGGAGCAAGTTTCTTTAGTTGCTTGGATATGGCCAGCGGGTTTCATCAGATACCTATTCACGCAAATTCAATTGAACGCACGGCTTTTGTGACACCTGACGGCCAATTCGAATTTCTAACTATGCCCTTCGGGTTAAAGAATGCCCCATCCGTGTTCCAGCGTGCAGTTATGAAAGCTTTGGGTGAGCTTGCCCATTCTTACGTTATCGTTTATATGGACGATATAATGATTATCGCAGAAACAAAAGAAGAAGCTTTTGTAAGGTTAAGGACAGTTTTGAAAATATTATCGCAGGCTGGGTTTTCTTTTAATATCGGAAAATGTTCATTCCTGAAATCTTGCGTTGAATATCTGGGGTTTGTGGTAAAAGAGGGCGAAATAAGACCAAATCCATCTAAGATAAAAGCATTAGTCGCTTTACCGCCTCCGCAGTCTGTTACCCAAGTAAGACAATTTATTGGCCTAGCCTCTTATTTTAGGCAGTTTGTGCCAAAGTTTTCAGAAATCATGAAACCCTTATATAGACTGACCTGCAAAAACAAAATATTTGAATGGAAACTTGAACACGAACAAATTCGTCAAAAAGTCACTAAATTGCTTACAAATGAGCCCGTCCTTGTTATCTTCGATCCTCGGCATCCCATTGAACTGCATACAGATGCCAGTATGGATGGCTACGGAGCAATTCTACTCCACAAAATAGATAATAAACGTCGTGTAGTTGAGTATTACAGCAAACAAACATCCTTGACGGAATCTCGATATCATTCGTACGAGCTTGAAACTTTAGCTGTGTATAACTCCATGAGACACTTTCGTCACTATTTACATGGGCGACGATTTGTTGTTTTTACAGACTGTAATTCCCTAAAAGCTACTCGCAACAAGACTGAACTAACGCCGAGAGTACACCGTTGGTGGGCATATATGCAGTCCTTCGACTTTGACATAGAATATAGACCTGGTGCCAAAATGGCACATGTTGATTTCTTGTCACGCAATCCACTGCCAACTGCTCGGGTTATTACTGGTGAGGAAGAAAAACATGTTCTATTGGCTAAAATAACGGACAACTGGTTACTTGCAGAACAACAAAAGGATTCAGAGATTTCCACGATTGTTGTTAAAATACAGAACAATGAATTGGGTGAGAGCTTGGCAAAAAGTTATGAAATACGCTCGAAAATGCTTTTTCGCAAAATTCAAAGGAACGGTAAAACTCGTTGCCTGCCAGTTGTCCCCAGATCATTCAGATGGTCAGTAGTGAACCATGTCCATGAAGCAGTTGTACATCTTGGGTGGGAAAAGACTTTAGACAAAATGTACGAATTTTACTGGTTTGAGAACATGGCCAAATATGTTCGTAAGTTCGTTGATAATTGCATTACGTGTAAGTTAACTAAGCCTCCGTCAGGAAAATTGCCAATCGAACTCCACCCCATACCAAAAGTAGAAATTCCATGGCACACGATCCATATAGATATTACGGGAAAATTAAGCGGCAAGAGGGATCAAAAGGAATATATTATCGTTCTGATTGACGCGTTTACAAAGTTTGTTTCTTTGCACCACACGGTAACCATTAATAGTGAAAGTTGTATAGACGCCTTGAAGGCTTCAATTTCCGTATTCGGTGTACCAACACGAATCATTGCAGATCAGGGTAAATGCTTTACAGGCTCTTGTTTCAGTGAATTTTGTTCCATGCAAAAAATTCAACTACACTTAATTGCAACAGGGGCTAGTCGTGCCAATGGACAGGTAGAACGCGTTATGAGTGTGCTTAAACGCATGCTTACGGCGGTAGAGAGCAGCCATCGTTCTTGGCAAGATGCCTTAGGAGAGATACAACTAGCTATAAATTGTACTACAAATCGCATAACGAAAGCCAGTCCTCTTGAATTACTAATCGGAAAAGAATGTAGACCATTTAATATGTTACCAATATGTGAACAAGTTAATAAAGTCGATGTAAATATTATAAGAAATATCGCGAGAGAAAACATTAAAAAGAACGCCTTGTATGAAAAAACTAGATTCGATAAGCACAAAGCCAAATTTGATAACTTTAGTGTTGGCGATTATGTTTTACTTAAGAACGAAGAAAGGCACCAAACAAAATTAGACCAAAAGTATAAAGGACCTTTCCTTGTGACAGAGGTACTTGAGGGAGATCGTTATATTTTAAAATCTTTAACTAATAAGCGGACTTATAAGTACCCACATGAAGCTTTGCGCAGTATGCCAACAGAGGAGATCCCCAAAGAGTTAGATCTATGTGACGATCATGAAAACGTTGAAAGAGACGTTAGAAATCCCTTGGTGGATTCCAATGTGGATGAAAACGTTGAAAGAGACGTTAGAAATCCGTTGGTGGATGCCAATGTGGATGAAAACGTTGAAAGAGACGTTAGAAATCCGTCGGTGGATGCCAATGTGAGCGGAAAGTTACTGAGTTGTTTGAAGACTCAAGTGAATGAGAGGCATTGATGGATTTCAATGCGAGATTGGGGACACATGCAACGTCGCCAAGTTGCCAGTGCTAGTAGGTACACGTGTTACTGTGTTGACTTATTTGATGTCTGGTGACTGGCGGCGTGGCAGGTTGAATTGTCCTAGTGTGTTGCTAATAATAACAAACGATCTTCTTGGTACTTCTGTCACTCGAGTTGGTCGATAACATGAAAAATAAAATTAAAAAAAAAAAAAAAAGGAGAACCTTTATTAATACTCTGAATTACGTTTAATGTTATCTTTCTAGATTAAGCTTGTTTAATTTTGAAACTTATATTACACACGAGGACGTGTGCTGGTCAGGAAGGCCGTGTCGCATCATTATTAGTCTTATTTTTATTTTCTATGTTCCATCTCTAATAAACATGTCACCTCTAATAAATAAAATTCGTATCGAGCTGTTCTTGTCTTCGTTTCTTTTTGATCGCGGTTCGCTGAGTTCCGTTATGCGAGTTTGACGGATTTTGCTCTGTTCTACATAGCCTCGGTTCGACGATGCGTTAGAGTGAGACAAATGCTTGTCCTGTGGTGAGTTCGAACCAGCATGTATCAAGCGAGATGGAGCGATGTTGAAATGTACACGAGGCACTTATGTTTGAAAACTCTGAGAAAGCAGACGCGTGAATATGTCGCAACCGAGGAAGTGTACGACTCGCGGGCGGAACGCGGCAACAGAGGACCCCGAAACAGTTAACTTCCCGACATATATATATGACATGTGCGCATACTACAATTTGTTAAAAGCGTAACCAACAAGCTACAGTTATATTGGAGACTTCGTAGATGTGATTCCGGAAGCACAACGAACAGTAGAGTATGTAAAATCAAAAATAAAAGAAAAAAGCTTGAACAGAGGTCCAGTGGAGACACGTAATAACGTAAGCACATTTAATACCAAAACTAAAAAATACAAACGCTACAGTCAGGAGCTGACTGTATAAGGCCATGGATTATCAAAGTATACTGTAGGCAATAGGTAAAGGTATGCATTTCTAGCGCGTACCAAATTTAATTACATGTGCTTCTTTTTGATTTTTTTGGCACGAACTAAGAATGCATATTGCGTCTTGTGGTTTTGTCTAATGTCTCACAATTTTCGACGACTGCGAGAGATGTTTAGTGGCTGAGTGGAGTATGTCCCGGACTCTAAGGCCAATGATATTGAGCGTGTTTCGAGGTTCGATTGCTGCCGCGATCAACAAGTGAAATTCTTTTGTATTTCATAATTTTTTTAAATAAATTAAAAGCTCGAAAACATTAATGAGGGGCGGCGGCGGTAGGCGATTTTTAAGTTTTAGTTACGCAATATATTTAATTAGAACTTAGTTTTCTTTCGTCGGTACACAATGTTACGGGCTGCTTTTTGTCGGTAGGGCCGCGCCAGCTAGCTCAGCAGCACTTGGGGAGGGGTTTTTCCTTCAGCCCTGCAGTCCGCACCAAAATATCGATAATCATCGGTATTTACACAAAAGACGCATCACTGACAAAAGGTAAACAAACCAAAACGCACATAAAATACACATTTTAAGACATTTCAATTTATTTACAGGCACAAACTACTCTACGAGGGACAATCAAACAACAACAACAGCCATTGGTGACAGCCAAGTCACCGCGCACCCACCCAACCATGTGATGCTCCTGCCCAGGAGTTTCGGAGCATCACCCAAGTCGGCAAGCCCGTTCCTGGCCAACTAAGGCCGCCCCATCTCCTCTAAAAAAGGTAACTAGCAAATTCATTACTTTATATGTTGCACATTTATTTACTATTTTCCTAATCCTATCATCTTCCTACCCACGTGGACCTAAAATGCAAAAACAAGATTAACGCAAAATCTTAAAACTAACAACAATTTAAATCTAGAGAACTATAACTAATGGGACATGTTGTTTGTGTTTTTAGGTCATGGACGTGGCGCCAGGCAGGAGGTTATGAAGCCTGCAGGCAACTGAGACGGGCCTGCGGCAGCTGAGATGGTGTGCTATAGATGTGGCCGCTGCTGCTGTAGATCTGGCCTTAAAGGCCAAAATGCCGGACTACTGCAGCTGCTCGAACTGCAGATGTGGTCTTTGGCGGACGCTGGTACTGCACTGGTTGCGCACAGGAGCCGGATTGGCGGGACAATTATCTTAAAAGGGGCCCTGGCCGATCCCTACAAGGACCGGACTCACCAGGGCAAACGTGGAGCAAACAGGAACTTCCTCGGCGACGCTGCGCACACAAAATTATATTAGATTGAAATGAAAACAATAATATTAAATCAAAAAAGGAAAATGGACACATCACGCACTTTTTACTTATTCGCAGTATTTGACTGCGCCGACGGCTCGCTCAACTTCTACTGAGGAGTCGGCCGCTCTTGAAAAGTATGTTGGCGGTCATATGCCTGGGCATTCGGGCATCTAACCGACAGTTCAAACGGCGCTTGCTCAAAACGGGAACATTGGATCGCCGACCGATCTGACTGTTAACGTAGGAGGTTCCTACGCTGAGCACCAGATGGTGTTGGTCCAACGTCCCGCCACTAAGCATCGAACATATAGAGTACTCAAACAGCGGAATTTACTCATATGGATGAGGTGCGGAGATCAGGACCCCTTTCTTCGTTAGAAACCGCGAGAAGCGCACATCGGCATCAAGTCAGTCGCACAACGACAGCGGAACGATGAGCACGGGTATATTTCTTTGCTCTAGCCATCGTTTCAATGTATGTGTGCTATGTATGCACAAGCTCATATATGAATGTATGCGTTGCTTGTGAAGTTTGGCAATAGGCAATTGCTTCGCCTGCGAGAAGTCAAATTTTGTCTTTCAGCATCGAGACCAAGCAGCCTAGCCCGAGAATGAGTTTGCATGTGTGTGTCTGTGTGCCAGGGGGTATTTTGTTGTTGCCAAAGCATTGATAGGCACGCGCCCATTCATTGTTTTGTTTTGATTATTTGTCTGCAGTCATTGTTTTGATTTTGGAGATGTATTTTGCCGCTAAGCGAAGATTTTTTTATTATTAACTATATTTCTGCTTTTTGTTTTATTGTAATTTTTTTACCGGCAGAATACTATGTAATCAATAAAATTTATTTTCTAAGATATGTAATTTTAATTTATTCTTATCTTGCTTTTATAATATAATAGAAAAACATAAATAAATTATAAAATTTCAAATAATAAAAATAATAATTATTCAAAATTAAATGTATTTTTATTTTTTTAATTTAAATTTTATATTAATATGAGGCTTAAACTAATTTTGAAATTTGTTAGATAAACAGCTTAAAGTTGCAATTTACAACTCCTATTTATCTCATTAAATTAATTGTTTTGAATTGGGGTGGGTTTTGCTGCTGACTTTATGCGTGTGTGCTTGCACATATTCATATGCATGTTCGTGTGTATGCACGAGAACTTTGTTGTTGCCAAAGCAAGTGACTGGCACTTGCCTTTATTGTTGTTTTTGGTTTTCGCGGCTCGAATTAGCTCCCGATTATAAAATGCAATCGGTATCCAGGGAACACCACGGGGAGGCCATTGTAATAACAATGGGGTCATCATTGATGACCTTCGAGTCGACTTGAGATATTCAAATGTGTTTTATTTAAATATCTCCATGTTCCCCACCTAACCTACACACCTAAATTTGATACTGCACATCCCCAAAATAAAAATCCTAAAACATTGCAATACACAGAAGGACTCAAGACAAAAGCTGCTAGTTGTAAATTTTCGGCATGCCGAGTATAAAAGGGCTATGTCGACTTTGTTTTTGATAGGGCTGCTCATTACTTTGCACCTGTTCAATATTGTGAGATACACACCTTTTTCTAAGATTTCCTTGGCTTAGCCCGTTGGAGGTGTTTTTGTTTGATCGCCAAGTTGATCTTGCTGTGCCTCCACTCACAGCTACTAGTGGCTAGCCAATGAAATCTGTAGCCTTGGTGTCTTTTTGCAGCATCTATGCTTATGATTTTATAATATCTATTTTCCGCTTGCTTTTTTGCCTATCAGAGCATAGCTTTTCTGACAGCCAAATTGTATTTTTGCGGAGAAGGACGAGTATAAAGAAATTCAGAATATGGAGTCGGTGCTCATGGCAATCATGCCGTTCAGAGTACCAATCTGAGTACTCATCAACGCATTCAGCTTGCGCAATGCACTCATTTATAATGGTTGTCTTTATTTTTCTTACATAAGGATGATTCTGAAAATATTTGTGAAAAATCCTGTAGTGCAGTTTCATTAAATTAAAGAAACCATCTTGTGGAGCTTTAAGTTTAAAATTATTACTAATTGTTTTAAAGTTTTTATTAAACAAAAATAGCTCTGACTCTTCGCAAATTGCAAGATCGTCCTTCAGTAAGTGACTACATTGACCACAATTAAATTTAATTTGTGATTTGAATAGCACATACCCTGTGAAATAGCGTAATGCATTTTCATTTGCAAAGCTAAGAGTTGGTTGAACTTCGTCAACCTGTATTTCGTCCATATCTGAATAGTTTTCTATAGCAAATTCAAAATTATCGCAATACTCCAGCTCTGGGTCATTTGGAATGTTAGCCAGCTCTTGCTTTGTTTCTTCCACAACATTTATAAGCAAGACATCATCTGGTTCACAATTTCCAGTGCTCTTTGTTGAAGTGATGATCTTCATTGACAGCATCTTGGAAATAATTGCATTAAATTCGAAGAGCATGGGATTATTGTTCGTTCCACCTCTGCTTCTTATTAAATAGAATAGGTGCTCCAGAGCATCATCTTCAGTCGCGATAATATTAAAACTGGTAATCACATTCAATCCAAATATCTTCTGCAAGCATTAAGATAGAATTTATTGTATGAATTAAGCCGTCAATACAATAAACTTTGTTGGATTGAGGCAGACACTTCATTAAATAGTCTTTCATTTCAATCATGTATATTTGTATCTCACTATTTTGCTTAAGGGCCGACTTAAATGGGTTTCTATCATATAAATTATTGCTGTTCAAGCAGTCAAACAGTTTATTAATTTTTTCTATGAACTTAGCCGTAGAAATTGCAATATCTTCGCAATCTTTATATGTCCCATTTTCAATAAGGGTTATTATTGCAGACGATACTGTGTGGCTAAATACCTGAGTTGCATATTTAACCTTCATTTTCTCAAATGAATTGGGATGGATGTGCTTTCTTGTAAGCTTTGGACATAATCTAGCTGAAGTGTTGTTGGTGTCAATTTCATATAGTTTGACAATTATATTCCATGACACTTTACCATCTGGCGTATCAATCATACCATTCATTAAGGTATTTCTAATTGATTTTATAAGGTGTGGAACATCATATATTGTAAATATTTTTTGTTTATCTACAATATAATATGGCGTTTCCAAATTCACGTTATTGTTTGCAAACGCTGCTCTGTTATTTGACCCTTGATCGCAAACAATGGATCTAATATTAAGTCCACAGTTCCGAGCGGCTCTAATATTCTGAGTAATGGTCTCCTTTAGTTTTAACGACGAGAGTGCAGTCGATGATGCAACATAGCTCAATACGAATTTCCAATTATCGTAGAGTCCACGAACCATAAAAACGCAAATCTGTTTGCATTGATTTTTCACAGCCATCGTCAGCAAAGCCTTCCACTTCGTCATGGTGGGAGCTATATTGCAGTCCTTTCCTTATTGATATCTCATCAAATAATAAAACGGCTTCCTTACTCTTAGCCTCCATTTTTGAAAATATTTCTTTCAAAATTGTAAGAACACCTTCATTGAGTCCCGGTGTTAGATTTTTAATTGGAGCCCATCTCACCAATGAAGCTTTTGAGGGAAGATTTAAATGTAGATCATCTCTCATAAAAGAATAGGCCTTTGAAGAATAAAAGTTGATGCTTTGAGCAATAACTTTATCTTCTTTTTTCCACGATTGCTTGTTTCTTATTAGCATTTCGCAAAACGTGTTTGCACTCTGAGAAAGACCTTTCTTTTTAAGCATACGACATAGAGTGTTTTCTTTCTTTTGATTTAAATATTTGATTTTTGCCAATCTTTTGGGTGCGTACAGACATTTGTAACTGTTGAATTTTTTTCTGATACATTTTTATCTTCTTTTTTGTAATTATGCAATGTAACCCACTCTTCCTATTATCTTTAACTATCTTTTTTTCCATTATAGTATTTAAAAATACTGTTTAAATCGCAAAAATCTGTTTTAAATCGCAAAAATCTTTCTCACCAAATTTAAACGCTAGCGTCTCGCTTGCAATCAAGTGAAAAAGAACAAAAAAAGCACGTACATCTGCTTATGTGCAAAAGCGCGGTCAAATCGATGCATAGGAAAATGCAAATTGCATAATCAAAACAAACCAAGAGATCATAGAAAAACAACAACACAAAAGGCGCGTGCCAGTCACTTGCTTTGGCAACAACAAAGTTCTCGTGCATACACACGAACATGCATATGAATATGTGCAAGCACACACGCATAAAGTCAGCAGCAAAACCCACCCCAATTCAAAACAATTAATTTAATGAGATAAATAGGAGTTGTAAATTGCAACTTTAAGCTGTTTATCTAACAAATTTCAAAATTAGTTTAAGCCTCATATTAATATAAAATTTAAATTAAAAAAAAATAAAAATACATTTAATTTTGAATAATTATTATTATTATTATTTGAAATTTTATAATTTATTTATGTTTTTCTATTATATTATAAAAGCAAGATAAGAATAAATTAAAATTACATATCTTAGAAAATAAATTTTATTGATTACATAGTATTCTGCCGGTAAAAAAAATTACAATAAAACAAAAAGCAGAAATATAGTTAATAATAAAAAAATCTTCGCTGAGCGGCAAAATACATCTCCAAAATCAAAACAATGACTGCAGACAAATAATCAAAACAAAACAATGAATGGGCGCGTGCCTATCAATGCTTTGGCAACAACAAAATGGCCCCTGGCACACAGACACACACATGCAAACTCATTCTCGGGCTAGGCTGCTTGGTCTCGATGCTGAAAGACAAAATTTGACTTCTCGCAGGCGAAGCAATTGCATATTGCCAAACTTCACAAGCAACGCATACATTCATATATGAGCTTGTGCATACATATCACACATACATTGAAACGATGGCTAGAGCAAAGAAATATACCCGTGCTCATCGTTCCGCTGTCGTTGTACGACTGACTTGATGCCGATGTGCGCTTCTCGCGGTTTCTAACGAAGAAAGCCGACCGCTCACTCATGAAACACTTCGTGTTCAGGGGTCCTGATCTGCGCACCTCATCCATATGAGTAAATTCCGCTATTTGAGTACTCTATATGTTCGATGCTTAGTGGCGGGACGTTGGACCAACACCATCTGGTGCTCAGCGTAGGAACCTCCTACGTTAACAGTCAGATCGGTCGGCGACCCAATGTTCCCGTTTTGAGCAAGCGCCGTTTGAACTGTCGGTTAGATGCCCGAATGCCCAGGCATATGACCGCCAACATACTTTTCAAGGGCGGCCGACTCCTCAGTAGAAGTTGAGCGAGCCGTCGGCGCAGTCAAATACTGCGAATATGTAAAAAGTGCGTGATGTGTCCATTTTCCTTTTTTGATTTAATATTATTGTTTTCATTTCAATCTAATATAATTTTGTGTGTGCAGCGTCGCCGAGGAAGTTCCTGTTTGCTCCACGTTTGCCCTGGTGAGTCCGGTCCTTGTAGAGATCGGCCAGGGCCCCTTTTAAGATAATTGTCCCGCCAATCCGGCTCCTGTGCGCAACCAGTGCAGTACCAGCGTCCGCCAAAGACCACATCTGCAGTTCGAGCAGCTGCAGTAGTCCGGCAGACCACGCAGACTGCCTGATCTTCCGGATTTTAATGGTCAGCCAGAGGAGTGGCCCTTATTCCAGTGCACCTACATGGAGACAACAGCGGCATACCAGTGCACAGCCCTGGAAAACAACCAAAGGCTAGTGAAGGCCTTGAAAAGAGAGGCTCGAGAGGCAGTAAGGGCGCTGCTCATACATCCGAACAACGTGCAAGCCGTTATGGAGCAGCTGCGATTCCGCTATGGACGCCCCGAGCAACTGATCCGAAGCCAAATAGAGAGCGTGCGCGATGTGCCTATGAGCAAGAAGTTGGACTGGGCAAAGCATGCAGCAACGATCGAGCCATACCCGACAGTGGTGCATCTTAGCGAATGGTTGAATGAGCTCGCTAAGCTGGTGTGCACCATCACAGACGTTGGGAACAAGGAGCAAAACCGACGATTACTGCACGCAAGTACCAGTCATCAGAATGAACAGCGCACAGACTGTCCCAAAGGCTGCCCAGTATGTCAGGGGCAGTATGCTATCAAGGAATGCGAGGAGTTTCTCCATGTGTAGCCGGTAGCGCGAATCGAGTTGTTAAGGAAGTTGAGGATTTGCTTCTCGTGCCTGGAGGCTGGACACATGGCCCGGTTCTGCAGGAAGGGCAGCAAATGCAGTGTCTATGGATGCCAAAGGAGACGGAGATGGGAATCCCAGGTCACCACAGTTTAACAGTGGCCACGTGAGGGAGGAACGGAGTAGCAGCAGTAACGATCGGGAGCTGCAAAGGGACAGCAGTCAGCGACGCCGTAATCCTTTTACGTCGGCGCCAGGCAGGCAAGATGCAGTACGCAAGGAGGTCGGCAAAGGATTGCCGCACCGAAATCTGAGCTGCGTCGCCTCGGAAGGGTGTCATCTGCTTTTCCGGATATTACCCGTGACACTGTACAGCAACAACAAACAAGTTGAGACCTACGCACTGCTCGATGAAGGATCATCCGTCACGCTTATTGACGACGATCTCATCCGCAGCTTGGAGCTGAAAGGAGAACATCGACAGCTAAAAGTGCAGTGGTTTGGCGGCAAATCCGCCAGAGAGCACGCAACGGTGGTCAGCCTGCAGATCAGCGGAACGGGCAAATCAAACCGCCACGGGCTACGGAATGTGTACGGTATATCAAATCTAAACCTTCCGTTGCAAAGCTTGTGACGAGAGGACATCAAGGCATCGAAGGCAAACGAGCGCCTACCAATGAATGAATGAAGCCGTACTGGAATGCAGTGCCAAGGATTTTGATCGGTCTGGATCACGCACACCTAGGTATACCACTAAAGACGAGAAGCTCCGGTGCAGGAGGACCATATGCAGCCGCCACCAAACTTGGATAGGTGGTGTACGGACCAGTAAAAGGATATGCCAACGTATCGATTCGGACATCGTGTCATTTGACAGTAACGCTGGATAATTCGCTCGAGAAGATGGTCAGTGATTACTTCGAAATCGAGAATTTCGGAGTAAAATCAGCACCGCCAGTCGCAGCTGGTGATGATGCACGAGCCTTAAGGATTCTGGAGGGCACGACTAAGCGAGTCGGCCACCGTTACCAGACTGGGCTGCTATGGAAAGACGACGAGGTGAAATTGCCAGACAGCTATAACATGGCACTCAAGAGACTTGTCAACATAGAAAGGAAAATGAAGCGCGACGTGGTTTTCGCGCAGGCCTACAACGGAATTATGGATGACTACATCAGAAAAGGATATGCACGACGACTGGAGCCGCAGGATGTCACCCGAAACAGCAGCGGTAAGGTATGGTACCTGCCTCATTTCGGAGTGGAGAATACAAACAAGCCTGGGAAAATCCGTCTGGTCTTCGATGCAGCAGCCAAGGTGAACGACGTGTCACTAAACTCAGCACTCATGAAAGGCCCTCAGCGCTATAAGCCTTTACCGGCTCTTCTATTTCCGAGAACGGGCAGTCAAGGAGATGTTTCATCAAGTATTGATGCAGCCAGAGGATAGATGCGCCCAGAGGTTCCTGTGGAGAAATGGAGATGATCGACGGGACCCGGACACATACGAGATGCAGGTGATGACGTTCGGAGCAGCCGAGGGCGGCGTATGGGAAAGAATGATCCAATGCGTGAAGAAGGTGCTGGCGCACACAATGAAGGAGCTCGCGCCCAGAGAGCATGTGTTCGAGAATTTGTTAATCGAGGCGGAGAACATAGTGAACTCTCGCCCTCTCACGCATCTGCCGATCACGGTGGATCAGGAGGCTCCGCTGACGCCGAACGATTGGTTAAAGGGAACATCCGACATTCCGAATCTTCCCGGAGACGATGGGACGACTTATGCGAGATGCACCACACGGAAACGGTGGTGCCTTGCGAGGATGATGCGGGACAGATTCTTGAAGCGATGCCAGCGCGCCGAACCGATGCGCATTGGAGATCTGGTGTTCATCTGTGATCCGGTCATACCACGCAGGGAGTGGAAAAGAGGTGTCATTGAGGAAGTGTTCACTGGAGAGGATGGAGTGCCACGACGCGCGGCAGTTAGGACTAGCGATCAAACAAAGCTGATAATGCGTCCCGCTTCGAAGTTAGCAGTTTTAGATGTGGTGAATGCTGTCGCTTCACGGGGGAGGGGATGTCGCGGAACGGATCAGCTGGTTATCGATAATGTTAATTTGTTTGAATGTCGTATCTAGTATTTTATTGATTTTATTATCGATATTCGGTCACACTAATTCAGCTTAGATCGTGCTTAATAATGGAGCGAGATATTAGTGCGTCTGCGATATCCAGAGAGAGGGGAAAGAAACTGCGGTGTGTTAAGAGAATATGTTTAGACTTAAACTAATTAATTGTACTTTCCTAAAGAATAAAGCAAAGCTCAAGGCCAACGCCAAAGCTCAACGCTCAACACTCATCGATAACTGTGCGCCGCACGATAAAGCTTACTCTGTGCCAGGCAAAGACGACTAGAGATTGTTAAAAGGCATTCCCCGGATGACAATTGTTTATAGTACACTTTATATTGTTTTGTGACAATAGTTCTTGATTATTATTATTAAATTGTTTGATGACAATTGTTTAGCTCTAGTTGTGTAAGTATATAGCGCGATTGAAAAACTTGCGACTGCTCTCGTTCACCATTTAACTCAAAGTCCCTTCTTTTGGGTTTTCCGTTAATAAGCGTTGCCACTGCGCGTTACTCTCTTGCTCTCTGTTTTATTGTTCATTTTAGTTCCCTGATCTGGTTCATTTCCCACAATCGGCCCTCCTAAAACATCATTCGACCCGAATGAATTTCCCCATGGCTTCATATATTCTGCGACTGTCGATGTCTTAAAAGGTCCATCGCCGTCTCCAAGTTTTTCTACGTCATAGCTTCCGTGCTTGTTTATCTTAACGACTTTGTAAGGTCCTAGAAATTTTCCTTTCAACTTTAACCCAGTTCCGTACTGAGTACGCTTAATAGCTACTAAATCATCTATTTTATAAATTTTTTCACCTTTGCGTTTTAAATCAAAAACCCTTTTATTTTCTGTCTGCAACTGTTTTATGTTTTCGGAAGCTCTTGCGCGCACCAGCTCTCTCTCCTCATCTAACTCCTTTACTAAGGATTCCTTTATCAACAAATTAAGCTCTAGATCATTCCGAAGACGCATTTCAGTGCCAGTCAAGATTTTAAAAGGCGACACTAAAGTGCTTCTAGGCGGTGTACAATTGATTATTTGCTGCACTTTACTGACATGCTTATACCAGTCTCCTGCACTTTCATGACTTAACTTCGACAACATCGACACTACTGTCTTATGCATTCTTTCAACCTGACCATTGCCACGTGGTACACCTGTTGCAATCACTAGATGCTGAATTTTCTGTTCCTCACAATACAACCTAAATACCTGTGCAGTGAACGCAGTTCCCCTATCAGAGATAATCCGAAAAAGATTTCCAAAATTAGTAGCCTGACGCTCTAGACAACTTACAACTTCCTCTGCTCCTGTGCTACGGGTGGGATACAACCATACAAATTTAGAAAACCCGTCAACTATAGCTAAAATGTGGTTGTAGCGCTTGCTCGTCATCTCCATTGGCCCAACATGGTCAATGTGATACGTCATCAACGGTCTATCACCCTTTCCAATCGGGGTCAAGAAACCTTCTTTCTTCCCAGCTTTCGAATTAAATACAATACACTCCACACAACTGTCGACAACACGAACAACCTTTTCCTTAAGCTTTGGTATGAAATAAGCTTTCTGAACTAAATCTTGCGTTTTCTTTGCAGCAAAATGTCCTTGCTTATGAGCAATCGTGATTATTTCATTTTCCATCTGCGACGGTACCACAATAAGCTCGCGATTAGTATCTTTAAAAAGTATTTCGTTTTCTATATAAAAATCTTCATACCTTTTATTTTCTACAAGGCTTCTCACTACTTTCGTCCATTCATCAAGTAATTGTGCTTGTTTCAATCGATGTACAACAGTATCACTCAGCATAAAACATGATACTCTACTCAACGCATCAACATGTCTCATTCTTGTCCCTGAGCGATGTTCTATTTGATAATCAAAGTCTTGAAGGTATAATGCCCACCTAGCTACCCTCAAAGGAACATCCTTCTTCTTCATCGTCATAGTGAACGCGTTGCAGTCAGTCACAATCTTAAATTTCAAACCTAACACATACACACGCCACTTCATTAATGCACCGATAACTGCAAGAACTTCAAGCTCATAAGAATAATACTTTTCTTCACATTGGTTAGTCTTACGACTCATGTATTGAACCGGATGAAAGAAGCAATCTTCCGGGTCTTTTTGTAACAATACACCACCGAAACCATATTTTGAAGCGTCTGTATGGATTTCCGTTTCTAATTTAGGATTGTATAATTTCAATACGGGATTAGAAGTTAATGCTACTTTCAACTGTTCAAACGCTGTCGTCAAATTCAAACTTTGTACTTTGCCTTAACAGGTCTGACAATGGCTTTGCAGTCACTGCATAGTCTTTGACAAATCTGCGGAAATACGAGGTCAATCCTAAGAATCATTGAACACCTTTTTTATCATTTGGCAACGGAAAATTAACGATAGCACTTGTCTTCTCTCCAGAAGGCTTAATAGTACCACATTCAACTATATACCCCAAAAAGTTAACTTTCTTCTGCAATACCTGACATTTTTAATCCATTTCTACTGGCAACACTAAACACCTTCTCAAGCTTTACCAATCCTTCACACACATTATTACTTGGCACAATCACATCATCCAAGCTTTACCAATCCTTCACACACATTATTACTTGGCACAATCACATCATCCATGTATACTACTACATCTCCACTGTTGATTAGTTCCCTTAAGACTGCCATTATGAATCGAGTAAAAACTGCAGGTGAGTTTGTAATACCTAAGGGCACATGCAGAAATTCGTACTGTCCCTTTTGTGTTACAAAGGAGGTATATTTCTGCGATTCTAACTCAACGGGTACATGAAAAAAACCGTTAGTTAAATCTAAAGTCGTATACACCAAAGCACTCTGAAGCTTTTCAATAACAACGTCAACCAGCGGCATTGGAAAGTGATCACGAATCATATTTTCATTTAACTTACGATAGTCACAACACAATCGTTTTTTCCCATTCTTTTTCGAAACAAGCACCACTGGTGATGCGTATTCCGACACACTCGGCTTTATAATCTTGTCACGCAACCATTCCTGAATTTGATCATCCACAATCTTTTGTTCACACTCTGCCAAACGTCTTGGTTGTTGGAATACTGGTAAATCATCGGTTAACAGTATTTTCATCTTCACTGGTGTCGAAATATTTCGAATTGGCTTATAATCTCCAATTAGACTTAAAGCTTTTTCTTTTTGCACACTACTCAAATGTGATAAATCAACCTCTTCAAATATGTCAGCCTGCTCCACACCCAACATGCACATACTTTTGAATTCAACAAACAACTCAGCACATGATCCTTTGCTCAATGGCTGGATTCTCTGATTCTCAACCTTTTTTTGGTCTACAACTCGACTTATAAACTCTGTGCCACCTTTGGTTACTTTCATATCCACGCTGTTTAAGATTGTTCTTCCTAAAATCGAATCAAAACCCATATCCTCATCAGGAACTACGTGAAATTCAACTTGCATGTCTATAACATCTATCTCAACCGAAATTACAAAGCTACCGAATGTAAGCACCTGGCTATCACCTATGCCAGTCAAACACTTCGCTAAGCCTGTCAACTTATTTCTGCCCAACTTAGTATAAACACTTCTGCGTATAAGACAAAGGTCAGCACCTGTATCAACTAATCCTTGAAACATCATTGACTTATACTGTACATTTTTTAGGCCATGGATTTTAAAAAAATTCATGGTCTATTGTGTTTGTCGGAACGGAAATGTGCGTAACAGGCAGAAGGAGGCATCTCCGACCCCATAAACTATATATATTCTGAATCAGTATCAGTAGCCGAGTCGATTGAACCATGTCTGTCTGTCCGTCTGTCTGTCTGTATGAACACCTGGATCTCAGAAACTATAAGAGCTAGAGTCATCAAATTTTGTGACAACATACGTATATATTGCAGTGTCTCAAAGTTTTTTTAAAATTTGGACACGCCTCTTCCCGACTTAGAAAATCAGTAATAACTATTTAAAACTACAATATTAACTCAACAAACAAAGTTGTATATCTTACATGACAAATACCTTACCACGGGCGTTATGTGAAAATTTCATTAAAATCGGACTATAAATAAGTGAGATATGATACGAATTAAACTCACTTTGAACATATATAATTAAGCAGACCTAATTTACGCAAGCATACCGAAGTTCGAATCTAGCGTCAGACACACAGCATATTATTAAACTTTTTATTTGCATTGTATGGTAACAGAATTGGTTCACAATGCAGCTTTGCCGATGGGCCAAGGAGTGAGGCAATGGCCGAGTGGTTAGAGTGGCGGACGGCTGGGAGAGAGTTCGTGTGTTCAACTCCCGGTTGAGGCGTGTGCGAGTTTTCATTTTTTAATTAATTCTTATTTTATTTTGTTTATTTATTTTATTCTAAAAACCAAAAGAAAAGTTACAGTCAATCAAATTAAATTATTTAATTAAATTTCAATAAAAATAAAAAAGATTTTCATTACATTGTTTTCATATGAAAGACAATCAAATTATAATTAATAGCTATAAATAATATTAATAAATAAATAAATAAATAAACAAAATAAAATAAGAAAAAACTAATAAGTTCGCATCCTCAACCTGGAGTTGAACACACGCACTCTCTCCCAGCCGTCCGCCACTCTAACCACTCGGCCATTGCCTCACTCCTTGGCCCATCGGCAAAGCTGCATTGTGAACCAATTCTGTTACCATACAATGCAAATAAAAAGTTTAATAAAATGCTGTGTGTCTGACGCTAGATTTGAACTTCGGTATGCTTGCGTAAATTAGGTATGCTTAAGTATATATGTTCAAAGAGAGTTTAATTCGTATTATATCTCACTTATTTATAGTCCGATTTGAATGAAATTTTCACATAACGCCCATGGCAAGCTATTTGTCATGTAAGATATACAACTTTGGTTGTTGAGTTAATATTGTAGTTTTTTTTAAATAGTTATTACTGATTTACAGAGGCGGGAAGGGGCGTGTCCAAATTTTAAAAAAACTTTGAGACTCTGCAATATATAGTATACATATGTTGTCACAAAATTTGATGACTCTAGCTCTTATAGTTTCTGAGATCCAGGTGTTCATACAGACAGACAGACAGACAGACATGGCTCAATCGACTCGGCTACTGATACTGATTCAGAATATATATAGTTTATGGGGTCGGAGATGCCTCCTTCTGCCTGTTACGCACATTTCCGTTCCGACAAACACAAGAGACCAAGAATTTTTTTAAAATCCATGGCCTAAAAATTTGTTAAGCATATCAAGAATAACTGAAAATAAATGTACAGTCGTAGCCAGAAATAATGATACAAAAATATATAATGAAAAAAGAGAATTGTTGTCAGTTGCAAACAAAATTGATAGCTTATGTAATGTAAAAAGCTTCATGCCAATCAATAAAACAAATGAAATATATACAAATGTAACTAAATTGACTGAAAAGGAAAAATGGCACAGGGCACTAGGCCACGTAAATTTTCAATATTTGTATAGACTCATAAAGAATAAAATGTTAAATGTCTACCTGATAAAATCGAGAATACAGAAATGAAATGTGCGAATTGTATACAAAGTAAAATGTCAAACGAACCATTCGAGAATAACAGAAAGAAAACTAAAGAAACATTAGAGTTAATACATACAGACTTAAACGGACCACACAGCACAATAGGTTATTGTGGGGAAAAATATTTTTTGACATTTGTTGATGACTTTAGTAAATGCGCGAGAATATATTGTATTAAAAATAAATCTGAAACTGCGAGCTGCTTAATAGAATATGTTAATTATGTTGAAAATCAGTTCAGTAAAAATGTAAAACAAATTCAATGCGATAACGGTAAAGAATATTTGAATAGAGAAATATTAAACTTTGTAAAATATAAGGGAATTCAGTTAACTACATGTCCACCGTATGTACATGAATTAAACGGCGTAGCAGAAAGATATAATAAATTGGCAAAGGACATTGGTAGGTGCTTAATGAGGGAGGCGATATGGGCCAGAAGTTATGAACACAGTAGCTTATTTAAAAAATCGAACAATCGCAAACACTGCAGTAAATAAAAGCCCATACGAAATATTTTTTGGTATAAAACCGAATGTAGAAAATTTAAAAATATACGGAAGTAGAGTTTTCGTTAGAGTTCCAGAGGCCGTCAGCCGTCAGGGACAGTAAGGGGAACTAAATGTAACCACAGTTTTGGCTGAGGTACGTGCCGTCCTACTGACGGAAGTGCGGCTATACTCTCCACGTGAGGGCGGCTGGAAGCAGGCCCCTAGTACGGTCATGTCTCTGCTAGGGCTGCTGACTAATTGTAGTCGGGCGAAGATCGTGTATTTATAAATCACCCCAATCCAAGGCGGAACAGCATACGCTAATGGATGCATGGCCCGGGGGAAGCCCGGTCTCTAGTATGCGGACTCTGGATACCTGTCGCCCTCCAGTTTTATTCAGACTTCCCACGGCTCGCGGGCTATGCCGTGGCCGACCTTGCCTTCCCGCCTACTCGTGGGATCAAATTAATGGATACTCAAACAAACTTAGATAAGTCTGATGCGACTTCAATAGCATCAACCCAGGGTTGCAGCTGTTGGGTTGCTGGCTTCCATCACCAATACTACGGGTCTCGACCCTACTACTACAGGGGACTCGGACAGGCCACGAACTCCCTTGGACACTGAGTTTGTAAGTGCTGCTTTCTCGTCCACCAACTGTGCAGGCATGCAGCAGAAGCTGACTGTAACCTAATCAGCTTTGCTGACGATGCTTCCGTGGCCTCTCAGAGGACAGGCCTCACGGAAGCAGGCTCCCAAATTCAGACACTGCGGCTGGACTCGGGGAACGCTTTCGTAAAGATGAAGACCCGCGAGAAGAAGCTTTTCAAAGCTGCACTCGCGAAGGGTTCGAGCAGAGCAGAGGCTCTTGCTATCGCCACTGCGCCCCCCGTGGAAACCAAGGCTAAACGGACGCGTGCTGACGATACCTTCCCCGAACCCCAAGGGTCTTCAAAGAAGCCCAAAAAGACTCATGTGGAGTCCACAAAGCCACTCTTAATCCAAGTGGCAAGCAGTGTGAAATTGGGCTTCACTTCGGCTGACCCTACCAAACCGCTTACACCGGAGCAGATGGCTACGGTGCAAGATAGCATCCTTAAGGCGATGCGGCTGCCCTCCACATCTGGAGTCGGTCCAGGTTTCGAGGGCTGTATACCCCGAAATGAATGGCTGCTCCTTGTGTGCGAGGACAGCAGCACTGCTGAATGGGTGAGGGGAGCTATTGGACATATCAGGTCCATCAGCGGCCTTGATATAAAACTATTGGAGGAAACTGAGTTCCAGAAAGCTCACCTCATTCGAGGGTACTTCCGCAATAGTACTGAACTCCCACCCGCCACCATTCTGGAGTACTTGGGTCTCCAGAATGTTGAAAGCTTCTCAACGGAGCTGTGGCGGGTGGTACAACACAGCCTCAACGGCAAAGCGACGCACCTCGCGATGATGGTCGACGAGAAGTCGTACAAGACCCTGACGGATCTTAAGGGTAACGTTAAATTCCGCTTTGGCAGGATTAAACTTATCCTTAAGAACTCCCCGTCAGGGCCTCCCCCACTCCTGTCCTGCCCCCTTCCTCATCTCCAACCATTCCCCCTTCTATAAGCGCTCCTCCAGCAGCGACAACGGTGGCCTCCACCGGCGTGACAGCATTGGCTGCCGCTCCGGTGGCGTCTACCAGCGCCGCAGCCGCAGTGGCGGCGATTACCACCATCCCCAAACCCCCAGTCATTGTGGTGACTGCCCCCAAGCCCACAACGGGCCGTACGAGGCCAGTGGTTGGCAGCGGACGCCCCTTGTCCCTTCAAGGCCCACCACCAGCGCAGTGCGGAAACCTCCCGCAAGAATACCTCCGGCGACCGAGCAGTTCCTCTAGACTGACGAAGGGAATCCGAAGCAACGACTCTCGGGGGGGCAAGGCAGGTGGCCTTGTAAGCAAAACCTTATAAGAGGATGCCGAGCGCCATTAAGGTGCTCCAGGCGAACCTGCACCACGCCAGAGGAGCGTCTGCCACCCTGTGCAGGTTTGTTTGCGAAGATTCAATCAACCTAGCTCTAGTCCAAGAGCCTTGGTTGATCATGCCCACATCCGTGGACTATCATGCGGATCATGTAAGTTAATATATGACCGCATGGGTGGTGCCCCTCGCACTGCTATTTTTGTAAATAACAATGTGAGACACTTCCCTTTACCAAATTTTATCCACAGGGACCTGGTGGCAACGGCTATTGAGGTAGCCACGGCTGAAGGTGTCCGGGAGGTAGTGATCGCCTCTGCCGACTTCCGCTCTCTAGAGAGGACGACGAAACCACCAAACACATCCTGTGTGATTGTCCATGGTATGGATTGGTATGGATTAGGAGGAAGCATCTGCACGTGGAAATCGCAGTTCCCGAGCACATTGTCCGTTCCTCGACGAAAGACCTGTTATGCTTCATTAGAGAAGCAGAACAGGTTTTGTCAAGATAGGGAGAGCATTACAGGTACAAAAGATCATTCTGGTCGCAGTGCCTCGCACCTCCTCTGCTGGGAGACTCACTTTGCATAATAATAATAAAATAATAATAGAGTTCCAGAAGTACGTAGACAGAGCAAATGGGATAACAAATCGGAATTAGGAGTTTTAGTTGGATATATTGTAATACAAACGGATATAGGGTTTTAGTAAACAATAGAATAATAAACGCAAGACATGTTCAAATTGTGGAAGAAAAAACAAAACTAATTTGCCTAGAGAAAAACGAACAGAATGATAATGAAAGTGAAATAAATGAAAATGAAGTAGATGATGAAGACAACGCTAACACAGACGAACCAAATAACATCGACGAAGTTAATTCAAAAGACAGCGATGAAAGCAAGAGTGATGAGAACAATTAACAGTATAGAAAGAAAAAACCGGTAAATCTATATTTATTTAATGTCGACTAATGGCAGTCGACTGGGAAAAGTTACAATAAAAATTAAGAATAAAAATTTAATTAGAATTAAAAGATTATTAATAATTTATTTTATATAAATTAAAATTAAATTAAAAAAAAAACCCAGTAAAACCCAATCAGGGTTAGTTTTAATTGTTGTTAAGTGTAAAGTAGTTAAGAATGGATTGTTTGATCGAATTAAGGGAGGACTCTGAATTGAAAGCTCTAACGAGTCTATTGTAATCAGCACAGAGAACTCGAAAGGGATCATACAAGCTATAATTGTTATGACAAAAGTCCAAGGAAAGTGGCAAAAAAATTCGAGTTACTCTAGAAGGAATACAGAAATTGATTTGGTTAAGCAGAGTAGGAGAATCAATGTCGTACTTGATTAGTTTAAAAAGAAACGTAACACCTAACATAATACGACGATTAGTAAGAGAAGGTAGGTAAATAAGAAGCAGTCTACTAGAATAAGGTAGCAAGTCTACACCTGGTACCCAGTTGAAACTACGTAAAGCGAAAAGTAAAAATTGCTTTTGAACAGACTCAATTCTACCTTGGTGAATCTGATTTTGCGGCGACCACAAGCAAGAACCATATTCAAGAATTGGACGAACAAGAGAAATATAAAGTAATTTTGTCGTATAAGGATCCCTGAATTCTTTGGCTTATCTTTTTATGAAACCAATGTGACGATCAATGTTTGAATTTGTAACGTCATAACAAAGCAGCAAACCTGGTCACACTAGAATATTATAAGACTGGCAACGCCAAGTTTAAGTACATACATATTTGAGTTTAGAGTCAACTGCCGCGATGAATAGACGCGCACATTTTTTATCGTGAATAAATTAAACTTCTTTATTTACTTTGTTTGGTTATGCAGCCAGCAGCATAAATTTGAGTTATCACTCTTATACATTGCTCTGTGCAGCAATCGATTTTGCATTCTCCTTTGTTCTGTGTTCCTCTCTCTCTCAATAGAGAGCAAGCACAGCTGCTAAATCTTTTGGTCAGTTAGTTGAAAAATAAGTGTTGATCATGCCAGTACTGCTGTGAGACAATTTAAATTTCAATCGGTTTAATGCGTGCACTGCCGCCGTGTTTTATAAATTATAGCCCTGTGTGGCAAAAAATAGTGAAGAAAAAATATAAATTGAAATATTGACTTGATCGTTCTTTTTTTATTAATTGGTACACCACTTCTCCAAGTCAGTGAAAAAGCTCATTGCCTAAACAAACTTCTTTAATTGATCTTTGTATTCTCTTGTTGGACACACATATGCGAACTCTGCTGGGGACGAAAAGTCCAACAGGTTATGGGCCCAGAAAACGCAGAATGCTGATAAGCTGAAGTTGTAAATGATTAATGATCATTTATGATCTGTGGCAATATGTAGATGGGACAAAACCATGTCCAGACAATCCAACGCAGATAACGGAATGGAAAACATTCGACGAAAAAGCGCGTGCAGATATACTACTCTCTATTAGTACATCAGAATTAACAATTATAGAGAACTGTGAAACATCAAAAGAGTCTTGGCTGAAATTACAAGAAACATTTCAATCAAAGGGGCCTGTGCGGAAGGCAAACTTGTTAAAACGTGTCGCTCTATCACGGCGCCGCGCCGCAAGTAATGCTGAGTCGGCTTGCCGCTCATATCTTGGTGGCGCGATGCATTGTCGCGCAGGGTAAGCTAAGTAAAAAAATACAAACGCTACAGTCAGGAGCTGACTGTATAAGGCCATGGATTAAACAACCCCACAAAAAAAAAGGTTGTCATGATCTGGGTATGCGGCATATGCAGTTATATGTATTTTGGGTCGCTGAATCCGAATCCGGGGTCAGAAATTCTCCATCACGTCTGAATTTCGACCTAACCTCAAAAAACCGAAAAACCTTTGGATATCCCCCAAAAGATATAGAATCGTGATCTGAAGACAATAAAAAAAAAAAAAAAAAAAAAAAATGCAATATTTATTTTATAAGCCAGGCAACAAAAAGTATGTTTTTTTTTTTTTTAAATCTTATTATATTTATTTGTTCAATTGGGGATCAGAATACAAGTGTTACTATAACCTAATGAGTATCTATGTTTGTTACTTCTCCAAGACTAGTTTAGTTTAGTTTCTGTGATTTAATAATAATATAAGTGTATGTTTCTAGTAGTTAAAAGTATGTAATATTTATTTCCTTAAAGGGTTATGCAATAAAAATTGAATGTGCCGAAAGTATGCAATGAAAATTTAGTCAAGCTGAATTTCACAACCATTACGTGGCCAAACAATGAATTCAATTTTTTTTTTTTTTCCTCTAGAGACACTTGATGGGCCGTAGAAATAACTTGTCAAACTTACTCGTTTTGTAGCTTAACTACCCTGTCAGCTAGACTATAGTTCGTTGTGAAGTTGGGCGCCAGTTAATTAGGTCTCCTATTCGATGGTCCAGGGGTCTTCCTTCTTCAGCAGAGGTACGCCTTTGACACTTTTTAGGTAGACTATGTTGGAGGGCTTGACTTCACCCCCTTGGTTATATTACTAGCCTTGTGGCGTAGCAATGCGTTCGTAACTAAGAACAATGATATTTACGGCTATGCACCGAATTAGAGCTGTGATTTATTAAGCAGCTTTGTAAGAACTGAGGTACAGACAATATTTAGGCAATGGATTTTAAAAAAATTCATGGTCTATTGTGTTTGTCTGAACGGAAATGTGCGTAACAGGCATAAGGAGGCATCTTCGACCCCATAAACTATATATATTCTGAATCAGTATCAGTAGCCGAGTCGATTGAACCATGTCTGTCTGTCCGTCTGTCCGTCTGACCGTCTGTCTGTCTGTATGAACACCTGGATCTCGGAAACTATAAGAGCTAGAGTCATCAAATTTTGTGACAACATACGTATATATTGCAGTGTCTCAAAGTTTTTTTGAAATTTGGACACGCCCCTTCCCGCCTCTGAAAATGAGTAATAACTATAACAACTATATATACTATGATAACACAACCCCTCAAAAAACAAAGTTTGTCATGATCTGGATATGCGGCATATGCAGTTATATGTATTTTGGGTCGCTGAATCCGAATCCGGGGTCAGAAATTCTCCAGATCAGAATACAAGTGTTACTATAACCTAATGAGTATCTATGTATGTGTATATGTTTATCTATGTTGAGTATATGTTTATCTATGTTGTCGAAAATACCGTCAGACAGGCATTGGCACAACAGCAGACCCAGTTTCAAACACAAATAAACTCCCTAGCTGCTCGGGTACAAAGTTTGCAGGTGGAGACACCGCAAATCATCACGTACGAAAAGGTTACTGTGAATCCTGAGGTTAGGTGTGACTTACCACTAGACATAATCAAGTCCGTGCCAGAGTTCTTTGGCACTCAAGATGAGTACGTGGCCTGGAGGCAATCGGCCATATACGCTTACGACCTGTTCAAGCCCTATAACGGCAGCAGTGCTCACTACCAAGCTGTAGCTATCCTATCAGCTGGAGCCTTACTCGTATCTCACAATACTGTGTTAAATTTCGATGCGATTTTGGCTAGGTTAGTCTGCACGTACTCGGTCAAAACATCCCTACGCCTACTGAGGCAGGGATTAGAAATGGTCAGGCAAGGTGACCTGTCATTAATGCAATTCTATGACGAAGTCGAGAAAAAATTGACGCTCGTCACCAACAAGATTGTGATGACACACGAGCAAGAGGGCGCTGACTTACTCAACGCTGAAGTAAAAGCCGATGCCCTGCATTCCTTCATCAGAGCTGTGGTTTTCCCGGCTCAACCTTAAGACTTGCCTTCTGCCTTGGCGCTGGCCAGAGAGGCGGAAGCAAGTATTGAGAGGAGCATGTTCGCAAATTCCTACGCCAAGGCTGTAGAGGATCGAGCGCAAACGTCTGGAAACGGCAAGGGCCGCTTCTAGGGTAAACAAGGGAAAGACAACAAGGAAGAACAGGGCCAGGATAGAAATCAACACTTTGTCAGGCGTCAAAAAGGTGATGGTAATGGGCAGACCAATAATGACAACCAGGCGCAAGCACCTCAACCTATGGAGGTCGACTCGTCCTCCAAGTTCAGGCAGCGCACTGAGAATAATAAGAACAACCCTAATGAGCCCATTGCTTCTAAGAGGAGAAATTCCTCGGACCGTTCGACAGGTCAAAGACGCCAACGCATTAATAATGTTGTCCAAGAAACCCCCAAGACTAATGACCCTAAGGCAAAAGACGCCAAGCATGAGTATGAGAAGGCAGCAAAGGCTGCAGTCGATGATATCGACAGTGACAACGAGTATGCTCCAAGTGATGACTCACTGAATTTTTTAGGGGACGCTCCCGGTTGCCGTTCATTGAACGACGGCTGGCTGGGAGAATTTTAAAGATGTTGATTGACACCGGCGAGGCAAAAAATTACATTAAGCCCGTAAAGGAGCTAAAAAATGTAATGCCAGTCGCCAGTCCGTTCTCGGTAAGCTTAATACATGGCTCCACCGAAATCAAACAATAGTGCTTTTTGAAGGTTTTCAAGCACACCTCTCCATTCTTCCTATTGAATTCGTTCAACTCGTTCGACGCCATTATAGGCTTAGACCTGTTAACACAGGCTGGAGTCAAGTTGAACCTAGCTGAGGACTCTCTGGAGTATCAGGGCGTAAGTGAAAAACTTCATTATTTCAGCTGCCCTAGTGTAAACTTCACTGACGTGAATGACATTGTGGTACCTGCCTCCGTTAAAAAGGAGTTCAAGCACACAATTTTGAGAAGAAAAAAGGCCTTCTCTACTTCACAGGAAGCTCTCCCTTTTAATACCGCGGTCACTGCCAAAATTCGTACAGTAGACAACGAACCGGTGTACTCGAGAGCTTACCCAAACCTCATGGGTGTTTCTGACTTCGTAAACAACGAAGTCAAACAATTGCTCAAGGATGGCATTATCAGGCCATCAAAAAGACTTCAGGAAGCTCAATGAGCGGACCATCCCAGACCGTTACCCCATGCCTAGCATTCCCATGATTCTAGCGAATCTGGGCAAGGCTAAATTCTTCACTACCCTTGATCTTAAGTCAGGGTATCACCAAATATACCTTGCGGAGCATGACCGCGAGAAGACGTCGTTCTCGGTAAATGGCGGCAAATATGAATTTTGTCGTCTGCCGTTCGGCCTGAGAAATGCAAGCAGCATTTTTCAAAGAGCCTTAGACGATGTACTAAAAGAACAAATTGGGAAGATATGTTATGTCTATGTAGATGACGTAATAATTTTCTCAGAGAACGAATTCGACCACGTCCGCCACATCGATACTGTGCTGAAATGCCTAATCGATGCCAATATGAGAGTAAGTCAGGAAAAGACTAGGTTCTTTAAAGAAAGTGTAGAATACCTCGGCTTTATAGTAAGCAAGGACGGAACTAAATCCGATCCGGAAAAGGTGAAGGCCATTCAAAAATATCCTGAACCAGACAGCGTCTACAATGTTAGATCTTTCCTTAGCTTAGCCAGCTACTACAGAGTCTTTATCAAAGACTTTGCCGCCATAGCCCGTCCGATTACAGAGTAGACACATGTCCAAAAAGATTCGTGTTGAGTTTAATGAGACTCAACGTAACGCATTTCAAAGGCTGCGTAACATTCTAGCATCCGAGGATGTTATACTCAACTACCCCGACTTCAAAAAGCCCTTCGACCTCACCACAAATGCGTCGGCAAGTGGCATCGGTGCAGTCCTGTCTCAAGAGGGCAGGCCGATCACCATGATATCCCGCACAAGTGTGTTTAAGTAAACAGCCCGAGTAAAACTATGCCACAAACGAAAGGGAATTGCTGGCGATTGTATGGGCCCTAGGTAAGTTGCAGAACTTCCTGTATGGCTCCAGGGAAATCAATTTATTTACCGACCACCAACCTCTCACATTCGCTGTTGCCGATAGGAACACGAATGCCAAGATATAGAGGTGGAAATCTTATATACATAAACCAGTATAATGCCAAGATTTTTTACAAACCTGGCAAAGAAAATTTCGTGGCAGATGCCCTCTCTAGGCAGAATCTGAATGCCTTACTGAACGAACCCCAATCAGACGCTGCGACTATTCACAGCGAGCTGTCCCTGACCTACACGGTCGAAACTTCTGATAAACCATTAAACTGCTTCAGGAACCAGATCATTCTGGAGGCAGCACGGTTTCCGCTCAAGCGAAACCTAGTTCTGTTCCGAAGCAAAACTCGCCACTTGATCAGCTTCACTGACAAGAGTCATTTATTGCAAACCCTAAAAGAAGTCGTTAACCCTGACGTTGTAAACGCGATTTATTGCGATCTGCCCACTCTGGCAAGTTTCCAACACGACCTCATTACGCTTTTCCCGGCTACCCAATTCCGCCACTGCAGGAATGTCGTGTCAGATATAACCGATAGGAACGAGCAGTTAGAAATCGTCACTGTAGAACACAATCGTGCACACCAAGCCGCCAAGGAAAATATTAAACAAGTCCTTCGTGACTATTATTTTCCTAAAATGGGCAGTTTAGCAAAGAAAGTGGTAGCCAATTACAGGGTCTGCACCCAAGCAAAGTATGACAGGCACCCGAAGAAGCATGAGCTCGGGGAAACACCTATCCCCAGTTATACTGGTGAAATGGTGCACATTGACATATTATCAACCGACAGGAAGCTATTCCTGACTTGCATTGACAAATTTTCTAAATTTGCAATAGTGCAACCAGTGGTGTCCAGAACAATAGTGGACATCACAGCACCCCTGCTGCAAATTATTAACTTTTTCCCCAATATCAAAACGGTATATTGCGACAACGAGTCCGCATTCAACTCAGAAACTGTCACCTCAATGCTCAAGAACAGCTTCGACATTGACATAGTGAATGCGCCCCCTCTCCACAGCTCGTTCAATGGCCAAGTTGAACGGTATCACAGCACATTGGCAGAAATTGCCAGATGCCTGAAGCTAGACAACAAGACAAATGACACAGTAGAACTAATGCTGAGGGCAACGGTAGAGTATAACAAAACCGTGCACTCGGTCACTCGTGAGAGGCCAGTTTAGGTTATTCACTCAGGGGCCCACGAGCGTTGCCTAAACATCAAGGCCAGATTGGTTAAAGCCCAGCAGGACAACATCGGAAGATGCAACCCTACCAGACGAAACCGTGTGTTTGAGGTAGGAGAACAGGTCTTTGTAAAAAACAACAAGAGGTTAGGAAACAAGTTGACCCCATTATGCACGGAACAGAAAGTGCAAGCAGACCTGGGAACGTCTGTTCTCATTAAGGGGAGGGTGGTCCATAAGGACAACCTCAAGTAGGTGTTCCCTTTACAGATAGTTAATAAGTTATGTTAAGAAAATCGCGAGCACTGGAGTCTCACCTTGTCTTTAAATTCCAGGTTCACCCTCATGATGTTAATGTCCCTGGTGGTAGCGAGTGCTCGGATCGCCGAATTCTCGCACGCCAAATACATTCCCGTGCTAGATGGGGATGTGCTAGTGTTTGAACAGCGTGACCTCTTGAAACATTCAAGTAACCTTTCCGAGTACACTATTATGATAGACGAAACACAGAAACTGTCCGAGTCCTTTCCCCAATTTCATATGCGTAAGTTGCTAGAGGTGAATACAGATCACCTGAGAACCTTGTTGTCCGTCCTTAAAGTAGATTTCTTAGGTGCCTTGAAGGTAGTGGCGGGTACTCCTGATGCCTCCGATTTCCTAAAGGTCAAGATAACGGAGGCTCAGCTAGTGGAATCATACTCTAGACAGATAACCATCAACTCTGAGACTTAAAAACAAATTAATAAATTAACCGACACAATTAATAAGACAACACAACCATACAAAAAAAAAAATTTTGTCATGATCTGGGTATGCGGCATATGCAGTTATATGTATTTTGGGTCGCTGAATCCGAATCCGGGGTCAGAAATTCTCCATCACGTCTGGATTTCGAATTAATCTCAAAAAACTGAAAAACCTTTGGATATCTCCCAAAAGATATAGAATCGTGATCTGGACATGCGATATATGTTTTAACATGTATTTTGTCCTTCTAAATCCGAATCCGAAGTCAAAATTTACATACCACGTCTGACTTTTGACTTAACCTCAAAAAACATGAACAATTTGTAAAGTCCCAAAAAATAATGGGGGGTCATGATCAGGTCATGCGATATAAGTTTCTATATGTTTATAGACCTTTCGAATCCGAATCCAATATCAAAACCAGCCAATCACGTCTGAATTTTAACCTAACCTAAAAAAATTTTAAAAAACTTTCAAAATTTTCAAATTTTTTGATAATTTATTTTGGCATTTATGCAAATATGTATTATCACGTATTTAATTTATGTTTTTTATTAGTTAAAATACAGTTTTGAAGCAAACATTCATTACTCATATGAATCTATTGCGAATACAGATAAAACAATGCTCAAAAGATAGTATACCAACAAAAAAAGCTTTTTTTATATTAAATTTAAATACACCCTAATATAATGTTAAAAAAAAATAAAAATGTTGGAAGTTTTTAAAAAAATTTTAGGTTAGGTTAAAATTCTGACGTGATAGGCTGGTTTTTTTTCGGATTCGGATTCGGAAAGTCCAAAAACATATAGAAGCATATATCGCATGACCCGATCATGACCCCCCATTATTTTTTGGGACTTTACAAATTTTTCATGTTTTTTGAGGTTAAGTCGAAACTCAGACGTGCTATGTAAATTTTGACTTCGGATTCGGACTTAGAAGGACAAAATACATGTTAAAACATATATCGCATGTCCAGATCACGATTCTATATCTTTTTGGGAGATATCCAAAGGTTTTTCAGTTTTTTGAGGTTATGTCGAAATCCAGACGTGATGGCAAAATTCTGACCTCGGATTCGGATTCAGCGACCAAAAATACATATAACTGCATATGCCGCATACCCTGATCATGACAAACTTTTTTTTTTGTGGGGTTGTGTAATTAATGCCCGAAAAAAACGACTTGGTTGACACTCCACATTTATTCGAAGCACTATTGGCAAGAAATAGAATGCTTTTTACAGAAATCCAAAATTTAATTCTTACCATTACGCTGGCCAAGTCGAATATAGTAAATCCCACAATCCTTGTCTACCCGGTCTCCCATCAACACATCATCCTACGCCTCGACGACGACACACTGGCGGAATGTGAGAATGACACCTTTGCGGTCACTGGATGCACTGAGACCACACACCGCACGTTCTGCGAACGGTCCCGTCGCGAATCTTGCGCGCGTTCTCTCCATGCGGGAAACCCTGCACAATGCCACACACAACCCAGCCACTTGCGAGCAATAACGCCCGTAGATGACGGTGTTGAAATAATCAACGAGGCAATAGCCCGCGTCAGCACAGATGGTGGGCCAGAGATTCTGATCGAGGGAACGCACCTGGTGACATCAACGGTTCTGAGTTTGTAAACACTCGAAAGGCGCTAAGCAAGCAGCCAGGAATCGTAAGGTCACCACTACTGAACATCGTCGGCCACGACCCGGTGCTTAGCATCCCCCTGTTGCACAGAATGAACAACGAAAACTTGATCTCCATCCAAAGTTTTAAGGAAGAAGTTGAATCAGCAGACTCACCTAGGCTCTGGTTCGCAGTTGGAGTCATCTTGAACGTCGGTGTGATTGGCTCCATCTTACTTTATCTGGCATTAAGAAGAAGACGAGCCTCCGAGGAGATACAAAGGACCATCGACAAATTCAGCTTGACCGAGGACAGTTAAAAACCTGAGGGGGGTAATTAACAAACAATCAAGTTCATATTCTCTTAGCAACTAAGTAGCTTCGCATAAACAAGGCTGATGCGCCATAATCGAGTTCAGCGCTCTGCGCTAAGAACATGCGGCGTTGGAAAGCTGACACTTCCCATTTGGAGTGTTCCGCCGCGCCGCAAGTAATGCTGAGTCGGCTTGCCGCTCATGTCTTGGTGGCGCGATGCATTGTCGTGCAGGGTAAGCTAAGTAAAAATATTGTCTGTACTTCAGTTCTTACAAAGCTGCTTAATAAATCACAGCTCTACTCCGGTGCATAGCCGTAAATATCTTTGCTCTTAATTACGAACGCATTGCTACGCCACAAGGCTAGTAATATAACCAAGGGGGTGAAGTCAAGCCGTCCAACACACTCTACCTAAAAAGTGTCAAAGGCGTACCTCTGCTGAAGAAGGAAGACCCCTGGACCATCGAATAGGAGATAATTAACTTACACATCGGAAATTTACTCGCTATTCTCCTATTGTACAGTTTACCCAATTCGTATGATACATTTCGTTGCGCCATGGAGTCACGCGACGATTTGCCAGAGCCTGAAATTCTAAGAATTAAAATTCTAGAAGAGTCGGAAGCGCGGCAAACGAAAAGTGAACGCGGCGAACAAAACGCATTGTACGCGAATAACGGAAAAACCAAAGAACGGAATGACAAGACACACAAGGAAACGAGAAAGTGCTATGCGTGCGACAAAGTCGGACATATTGCGCGCAACTGCCGAAACAAACCAAAAAACAAAAACGTAAAAAGTGAAACAAAAAATCCCGAAAATGGTAAAAACCGAAATGAAAAGGAAATATTAAATTTAACGTGTGATAATGCATTCTTTGCCGAAAATCAAAACGGAATGTGGTGTCTAGACAGTGGATGTAGCGCACACATGTGTTCGAACGCAAGTTTATTCGAAAGCGTAGCAGAAGTCGAAAAGACTCTGCATTTGGCAAATAATGAAACAACCAAAGTAAATGGTGTCGGTGACGTAAAAATAGAAATAAAAGAAAAACGAAAAAACAATGATCTTACATTAAAAAATGTTTTATTTGTCTCTAATTTGAGACAGAACTTAATATCAGTATCAAAAATACAAACGCTACAGTCAGGAGCTGACTGTATAAGGCCATGGATTATCATAATATACCGTAGGCAATAGGTATAGGTATGCATTTCTAGCGCGTACCAAATTTCATTACATGTGCTTCTTCTTGATTTTTTTTGGCACAAACTAAGAATGCATATTGCGTCTTGTCGTTTTGTCTAATGTCTCACCATTTTCGACAACTGCGATAGATGTTCAGTGGCTGAGTGGACTATGTCCCGGACTCTAAGACCAATGATATTGAGCGTGTTCGAGGTTCGATTGCTGCCGCGATCAGCATGTGAAATTCTTTTGTATTTCATATTTTTTTTAAAATAAATTAAAAGCTCAACAACATTAAAGAGGGGCGACGGCGGTAGGCGATTTTTAAGTTTTAGTTACGCAATGTATGTAATTAGAACTTAGTTTTCTTTCAACACAACAGCAACTGCAAAACTAATTGTACATATTTATGTATGAACATATATACAATCGTGCAATAATGTGTGTTGAAATGGGATGCCAAAACATATGTACATGTGGATATGCAGACATGTATGTATGGACGTCCCACTCGCACATTCATAACTTTACAAGGGCTTATGATCTATCTCTGGTATTTTCTAGCATTCCAATTGCAAAATATTGAGAGCAACATCCAATTGGAATCTTACTGAACTTGCAAAGTCATAACAGACAAAATACGGAAAGAGTGACGGCATTGAAGAACGCATTAGTTCGCGTTTTTTTGATGCGTGTTAAATAATATAAAAATACTTAACATTAATTATAAATAATTAATATTATTTATAGCTATTATAATTTGATTGTCTTTCATATGAAAACAATGTAATGAAAATCTTTTTTATTTTTATTGAAATTTAATTAAATAATTTAATTTGATTGACTGTAACTTTTCTTTTGGTTTTTAGAATAAAATAAATAAACAAAATACAATAAGAAATAATTAAAAAATGAAAATTCGCACCCGCTACAACCGGGAGTTGAACACACGAACTCTCTCCCAGCCGTCCGCCACTCTAACCACTCGGCCATTGCCTCACTCCTTGCCCCAACGGCAAAGCTGCATTGTGAACCAATTCTGTTACCATACAATGCAAATAAAAAGTTTAATAATATGCTGTGTGTCTAACGCTAGATTCGAACTTCGGTATGCTTGCGTAAATTAGGTCTGCTTAATTATATATGTTCAAAGTGAGTTTAATTCGTATCATATCTCACTTATTTATAGTCCAATTTTAATGAAATTTTCACATAACGCCCGTGGCAAGGTATTTGTCATGTAAGATATACAACTTTGGTTGTTGAGTTAATATTGTAGTTTTTAAATAGTTATTACTGATTTACAGAGGCGGGAAGAGGCGTGTCCAAATTTTAAAAAAACTTTGAGACACTGCAATATATACGTATGTTGTCACAAAATTTGATGAGTAACTCTTATAGTTTCTGAGATCCAGGTGTTCATACAGACAGACAGACGGACAGACAGACATGGCTCAATCGACTCGGCTACTGATACTGATTCAGAATATATATAGTTTATGGGGTCGGAGATGCCTCCTTCTGCCTGTTACGCACATTTCCGTTCCGACAAACACAATAGACCATGAATTTTTTTAAAATCCATGGCCTAAAAATAACTGATAAAGGACATGAAGTTCATTTTCGAAAAAACGAAGCCGTAATTGTAAGAACAGCGGTGATTAGTGGTTGCGTGCAAAACGATATGGTAATTTATACTATGTAAATATAGAACAATATCAAGCGAACAAAATCGATTCCGAAAACCACAGTGATATTGATTTGTGGCATTACCGTATGGGACATCTAAATGAACATGACTTAAAAAGTATGTCTATAAAAGGTAAAGTGCACGGTATGAACATAAAAGAAAATGAAAAGTTATCCAAATGCGAGATATGCATAACTGTTCGCTACGAACAGCTATAAAAGTGCAATTGAAAAACGTACAAATCATTTGTTGGAAATAGTGCACAGTGATGTGTGTGGACCTATGCGTACAGAGTCATTAAGCGGTCGGAAGTATTTTGTAACTCTCATAGATGATTACTCACGCAATTGTGAAGTTTGTTTTCTCTCACAGAAATCTGAAATCTTCGAGGCCTTCAAAAACTATAAGGCAGCTGTGGAAAATTTTACTGGTCACAAGATGAAAAAGTTACAAAGCGACAATGGAAAAGAATATTTAAATCGGATCTTTGATGATTTCATGAACAAGCACGGAATCGGACGACGCTTTACAGTCCCACACACACCGCAGCAGAACGGCATCGCAGAGCGATACAACAGAATACTTTTAGAGATGGCAAGGTGCATGATGCGACAGGCTGGCGCTCTACCACGATTTTGGGCAGAAGCTGTTAATACAGCATGCTATATAAGAAATAGGTGTCCTACAAAAGGACTATCTAGTGAGATACCATACGCTCTGTAGACGAGTAAAGTACCTACCATGTCATATATACGAATATTCGGTATCAAGGCTTATGCGTTAATAAAGGGTAAAAACCAAGGCAAATTTGAATCACGTTCTGAAGAGTGCATTCTGATCGGGTATTCCAAAGAATCAAAGGCATATCGGTTGTATGATCCGAGAAAACGCATCGTGATAGCAGCAATAGATGTAAAGTTCATAAACTCTTCTGGTTTCAAGAGTGAGTATCAAGAATTTTACGAAAATGAGCAAGACAACGTCGAGGTATTTATAAAATCTGGTGGACACGAGAATCAAGAGGAGCACTCAGGCGACGAAGAGTCCGAAAAGGAAGAAAAACAACCTCATGAAGCGCGACGTGGCAGAGGGCGTCCAAAATGGCTCCGTTCTGGACGGCCAGGCAGACCGCGCAAGGTCTATCAACCAGCAACCAACTTAAGAAACGCAAATGAGCGTGCCGATGATACGAGCAATGATTCATCAATAGAAGACATATTCGAGGAATGTGAAATGGCTTTCATATCAACAGATGATCCAACAACATACCAAGAAGCGGAAAGCTCCGAGGATGCTGCAGATTAGATGGCAGCCATTGAAGATGAGTTCATGGCACAAGTTTTGAACAATACATGGAAAAATTGGAAATAGGCGCAAAAATTGGAACTAATCACGCGGTTGCCGATAATAGATACAAACAAATAGCTAAAAGATGGCTGAGAAATGTTAAGCAAATGCAGAATCCAGTTTGTATGATAATCAAGGCGCTTAACGGACTTCGACAGAGCGGGTTGAGATGGTACGAGAAGCTGACCGCTAAACTACAAGAGATCGGATTGCAACCTACTGAGCAAGACCCGTGCCTATTCTTTAGACGTCAAGAAGGCAAACTTCTACTTGTCACGATCTACGTAGATGACTTGTTAATAGCCTCAAATCATCCCGAATGGCTGAATGAGATAAAAACACATCTCAGTGAGACCTTCATGATGAAAAACATCGGGCCAGTGAAAACATGCTTGGGCATTGAATTTAAACAAAATTTGCAAAAACATCAGGTCTTCATTTCGCAGGCAAATTGTATAAATAATTAGGCGATTTGGAATGATGGAGTGCAAGCCAGCACTAACTCTCATTGAGGCAAATTCAGTGTTGCAGCGTCCTGTAGACGCAGATGAAGGAGAAATGAATAAGTATCCATATCAAAACTTAATAGGTGCCTTAATGTTTCTTTCAGTAACCACTAGACCAGACATTACGTATGCTGTGAACTTCATAAGTCAGTTCAACGCAAAATACACTGTTGAACAGTGGTCGGAAATCCAAAATTCCTGGCCAAAAATCAAAAAATCGAAAGTTACCGACAGAGGTAAGGCTTCATCATTTCTTCAACAGAAAGCATTAAAGTTTCATAATCCAAGAGGTTGGGTCGATAAATTCAATACCTTGCTGTGGGCACACACTTAAACTTGCCCGTCATTGCTCCACGTGTGAGATCGCGCAACCTAACCTGTTTCGTGCGCTTGACGAAAATCGTTATAAAAATACAAACGCTACAGTCAGGAGCTGACTGTATAAAGCCATGGATTATCATAATATACCGTAGGCAATAGGTATAGGTATGCATTTCTAGCGCGTACCAAATTTCATTACATGTGCTTCTTCTTGATTTTTTTGGCACAAACTAAGAATGCATATTGCGTCTTGTCGTTTTGTCTAATGTCTCACCATTTTCGACAACTCCGATAGATGTTCAGTGGCTGAGTGGACTATGTCCCGGACTCTAAGACCACTGATATTGAGCGTGTTCGAGGTTCGATTGCTGCCGCGATCAACATGTGAAATTCTTTTGTATTTCATAATTTTTTTTAAATAAATTAAAAGCTCAAAAACATTAAAGAGGGGCGACGGCGGTAGGCGATTTTTAAGTTTTAGTTACGCAATGTATGTAATTAGAACTTAGTTTTCTTTCAACACAACAGCAACTGCAAAACTAATTGTACATATTTATGTATGTACATATATATATACAATCGTGCAATAATGTGTGTTGAAGTGGGATGCCAATACATATGTACATGTGGATATGCAGACATGTATGTATGGGCGTCCCACTCGCACATTCATAACTTTACAAGGGCTTATGATCTATCTCTGGTATTTTCTAGCATTCCAATTGCAAAATATTGAGAGCAACATCCAATTGGAATCTTACTGAACTTGAAAAGTCATAACAGACAAAATACAGAAAGAGTGACGGCATTGAAGAACGCATTAGCTCGCGTTTTTTTGATGCGTGTTAAATAATATAAAAATACTTAACATTAATTATAAATAATTAATATTATTTATAGCTACATATTATAATTTGATTGTATTTCATATGAAAACAATGTAATGAAAATCTTTTTTTTTTTTATTGAAATTTAATTAAATAATTTAATTTGATTGACTGTAACTTTTCTTTTGGTTTTTAGAATAAAATAAATAAACAATATGAAATAATTAAAAAATGAAAATTCGCACCCGCCTCAACCGGGAGTTGAACACACGAACTCTCTCCCAGCCGTCCGCCACTCTAACCACTCGGCCATTGCCCCACTCCTTGGCCCATCGGCAAAGCTGCATTGTGAACTAATTCTGTTACCATACAATGCAAATAAAAAGTTTAATAATATGCTGTGTGTCTGACGCTAGATTCGAACTTCGGTATGCTTGCGTAAATTAGGTCTGCTTAATTATATATGTTCAAAGTGAGATTAATTCGTATCATATCTCACTTATTTATAGTCCGATTTTAATGAAATTTTCACATAACGCCCGTGGTAAGGTATTTGTCATGTAAGATATACAACTTTGTTTGTTGAGTTAATATTGTAGTTTTTAAATAGTTATTACTGATTTACAGAGGCGGGAAGAGGCGTGTCCAAATTTTAAAATAACTTTGAGACACTGCAATAAATACGTATGTTGTCACAAAATTTGATGACTCTAGCTCTTATAGTTTCTGAGATTTAGTTTTTATTTAAGGTGCATTCCCCACCACAATATGCGCCATCATGCGAGGGTTATATCCAAGACCAGAAGAAGGAGCTCACATCTGACGGTAGTGAATGTGCTGACAAAGAAGAGTCTCTGTTTTCCGCCTATTTGGATGGCGTACAGACAATCTCCGAAACTAAAAAGAGCCTGCATCTAAAAAACTGGTCCAAATCTATGCTGACATAGAAAATTTCGACCTTATGAATGTTTGCCACTAAATGCGAACATTTTGCAGTATTTTACTGATATTAAGCTGCAGTCGCCACACCTGAATGAGCTCGCACACGTTTTACTGGCTACACCGGCGACTCAGGTGTCTGTTGAGAGGGCCTTTTCAGCGCTTCATTACATTTTAAGCGAGCGACGAAGCTCTTTAAGTGCAGAAAATGTTAATTCGCTACTAGTTGTAAAGCTTAATACTGAATAAGTAATAAATCTAATGATTACATCTAATAAAAATATGTTAAAATTGTTGCTAAGCTTTGTTTAAAAGTCACTGAAGACAAAAGACCGTTTACGATGAGTCTTTCGTTTTTTCGCTCTTCTGCTGACCCTCAACGAGCGAGCGTTCAGTTGGCTCGCTCTCTCTGAGTTGTTGTTGAGTGAGCATAACAAGAACCACGCGACTGAGAACAGTTGACCGAAAACCAAAACAAAGAGAAACGAAAAGTTCTGTTCAGAGCGAGAGCACACGCGCATCGTCTTTTTCGGTTGTGTTCGTGTGCAGACCGCAAAACGAACCAGTAAGAAAAGCAACAGTCGCGCAAAACCCGACAGTGGGATACAGCGCTTACAAATTGAGTTCAAAAATTAAATTATTGATTTGTAGGGGCGGTGGGCGTGGCACCTAACATTTGAAATAAACTTGATCTGCGCCGAGTACATAGGAACCTTCATTTCAAATTTGGTGAATCTAGCATTTATAATAGCTGAGATCTGTGTGTTCATCTGGTCAGACGGACATCCGGACATCCAGACAGACAGACATGGCTCAATCGACTCGCCTAGTGATCTTGAGTAAGAATATATATACTTTATGGGGTCAGCCACGCCACCTTCTGCCTGTTACATACATTTGCACATAGTAAGTATACCCTTTTTTGACCATTTTCAATGGTCGAAGGGTATAAAAACGGTTCACAGTTATTTGCGAGCTATGGTATGAACACCTGGATCTCAGAAACTATAAGAGTTAGAGTCATCAAATTTTGTGACAACATACGTATATATTGCAGTGTCTCAAAGTTTTTTTAAAATTTGGACACGCCTCTTCCCGCCTCTGTATATCAGTAATAACTATTTAAAAACTACAATATTAACTCAACAACCAAAGTTGTATATCTTACATGACAAATACCTTGCCAAGGGCGTTATGTGAAAATTTCATTAAAATCGGACTATAAATAAGTGAGATATGATACGAATTAAACTCACTTTGAACATATATAATTAAGCAGACCTAATTTACGCAAGCATACCGAAGTTCGAATCTAGCGTCAGACACACAGCATATTATTAAACTTTTTATTTGCATTGTATGGTAACAGAATTGGTTCACAATGCAGCTTTGCCGATGGGCCAAGGAGTGAGGCAATGCAATGGCCGAGTGGTTAGAGTGGCGGACGGCTGGGAGAGAGTTCGTGTGTTCAACTCCCGGTTGAGGCGGGTGCGAATTTTCATTTTTTAATTATTTCATATTTTATTTCGTTTATTTATTTTATTCTAAAAACCAAAAGAAAAGTTACAGTCAATCAAATTAAATTATTTAATTAAATTTCAATAAAAATAAAAAAGATTTTCATTACATTGTTTTCATATGAAAGACAATTAAATTATAATATGTAGCTATATATAATATTAATTATTTATAATTAATGTTAAGTATTTTTATATTATTTAACACGGATCAAAAAAACGCGAGCTAATGCGTTCTTCAATGCCGTCACTCTTTCCGTATTTTGTCTGTTATGACTTTGCAAGTTCAGTAAGATTCCAATTGGATGTTGCTCTCAATATTTTGCAATTGGAATGCTAGAAAATACCAGAGATAGATCATAAGCCCTTGTAAAGTTATAAATGTGCGAGTGGGACGCCCATACATACATGTCTGCATATCCACATGTACATATGTATTGGCATCCCACTTCAACACACATTATTGCACGGTTGTATATATGTACATACATAAATATGTACAATTAGTTTTGCAGTTGCTGTTGTGTTGAAAGAAAACTAAGTTCTAATTACATACATTGCGTAACTAAAACTTAAAAATCGCCTACCGCCGTCGCCCCTCTTTAATGTTTTTGAGCTTTTAATTTATTTAAAAAAAATTATGAAATACAAAAGAATTTCACATGTTGATCGCGGCAGCAATCGAACCTCGAACACGCTCAATATCAGTGGTCTTAGAGTCCGGGACATAGTCCACTCAGCCACTGAACATCTATCGCAGTTGTCAAAAATGGTGAGACATTAGACAAAACGACAAGACGCAATAAGAAGAACATATAATGAAATTTGGTACGCGCTAGAAATGCATACCTATACTTATTGCCTACGGTATACTATGGTAATCCATGGCCTTATACAGTCAGCTCCTGACTGTAGCGTTTGTATTTTTAGGCCATGGATTTTAAAAAAATTCATGGTCTATTGTGTTTGTCGGAACGGAAATGTGCGTAACAGGCAGAAGGAGGCATCTCCGACCCCATAAACTATATATATTCTGAATCAGTATCAGTAGCCGAGTCGATTGAGCCATGTCTGTCTGTCCGTCTGTCTGTCTGTCTGTCTGTCTGTCTGTCTGTCTGTCTGTCTGTATGAACACCTGGATCTCAGAAACTATAAGAGCTAGAGTCATCAAATTTTGTGACAACATACGTATATATTGCAGTGTCTCAAAGTTTTTTTTAAATTTGGACACGCCTCTTCCCGCCTCTGTAAATCTGTAATAACTATTTAAAAACTACAATATTAACTCAACAACCAAAGTTGTATATCTTACATGACAAATACCTTGCCACGGGCGTTATGTGAAAATTTCATTAAAATCTGACTATAAATAAGTGAGATATGATACGAATTAAACTCACTTTGAACATATATAATTAAGCAGACCTAATTTACACAAGCATACCGAAGTTCGAATCTAGCGTCAGACACACAGCATTTTATTAAACTTTTTATTTGCATTGTATGGTAACAGAATTGGTTCACAATGCAGCTTTGCCGATTGTCCAAGGAGTGAGGCAATGGCCGAATGGTTAGAGTGGCGGACGGCTGGGAGAGAGTTCGTGTGTTCAACTCCCGGTTGAGGCGGGTGCGAATTTTCATTTATTAATTATTTCTTATTTTATTTTGTTTATTTATTTTATTCTAAGAACCAAAACAAAAGTTACAGTCAATCAAATTAAATAAAATTTAAATAAAATTAAAATAAAATAAAAAAAATTTTCATTACTTTGTTTTCATATGAAAGACAATCAAATTAAAATAGCTATAAATAATATTAATTATTTATAATTAAAGTTAAGTATTTTTATATTATTTAGCACGCATAAAAAAACGCGAACTAATGTGTTCTTCAATGACGTCACGCTTTCCGTATTTTGTCTGTTATGACTTTGCAAGTTCAGTAAGATTCCAATTGGATGTTTCCTATTTTGATTTGCTCTCAATATTTTGCAATGAGAATGCTAGAAAATACCAGAGATAGATCATAAGCCCTTGTAAAGTTATGAATGTGGGACGCCCATAAATACACGTCTGCATATCCACATGTATGTATTGGCGTCCCACTTCAACACACATTATTGCACGATTGTATATATGTACATACATAAATATGTACAATTAGTTTTGCAGTTGCTGTTGTGTACCGACGAAAGAAAACTAAGTTCTAATCACATACATTGCGTAACTAAAACTTAAAAATCGCCTACCGCCGTCGCCCCTCTTTAATGTTTTTGAGCTTTTAATTTATTTTAAAAAAATTATGAAATACAAAAGAATTTCACATGCTGATCGCGGCAGCAATTGAACCTCGAATACTTATTGAATTGAACCTCGAATACTTATTGCCTACGGTATACTATGGTAATCCATGGCCTTATACAGTCAGCTCCTGACTGTAGCGTTTGTATTTAGGCCATGGATTTTAAAAAAATTCATGGTCTATTGTGTTTGTCGGAACGGAAATGTGCGTAACAGGCAGATGGAGGCATCTCCGACCCCATAAACTATATATATTCTGAATCAGTATCAGTAGCCGAGTCGATTGAGCCATGTCTGTCTGTCCGTCTGTCTGTCTGTCTGTCAGTATGAACACCTGGATATCAGAAACTGTAAGAGCTAGAGTCATCAAATTTTGTGACAACATACGTATATATTGCAGTGTATCAAAGTTTTTTTAAAATTTGGACACGCCCCTTACCGCTTCTATAAATCAGTAATAACTATTTAAAAACTACAATATTAGCTCAACAAACAAAGTTGTATATCTTACATAACAAATACCTTGCCACGGACGTTATGTGAAAATTTCATTTAAATCGGACTATACATAAGTGACATATAATACGAATTAAACTCACTTTGAACATATATACTTAAGCATATCTAATTTACGCAAGCATACCGAAGTTCAAATCTAGCGTCAGACACACAGCATTTTATTAAACTTTTTATTTGCATTGTATGGTAACAGAATTGGTTCACAATGCAGCTTTGCCGATGGGCTAAGGAGTGAGGCAATGGCCGAGTGGTTAGAGTGGCGGACGGCCGCGACAGAGTGCGTGAGTTCAACTCCCGGTTGAGGAGGGTGCGAATTTTCTTTGATTAAATATTTCTTATTTTATTTTGTTTATTTATTTTATTCTAATAAACTAAAAGAAAAGTTACAGTCAAACAAATTAAATTATTTAATTAAATTTCAATATAAATAAAAAAATATTCATTACTTTGTTTTCATATGAAAGACAATCAAATTATAATACCTATAAATAATATTAATTATTTATAAATAAAGCTAAGTAATTTTATATTATTCAGCACGCATAAAAAAACGCGAACTAATGCGTTCTTCAATGCCGTCACTCTTTCCGTATTTTGTCTGTTATGACTTTGCAAGTTCAGTAAGATTCCAATTGGATGTTTCCTATTTTGTTTTGCTCTCAATATTTTGCAATTAGAATGCTAGAAAATACCAGAGATAGATCATAAGCCCTTGTAAAGTTATGAATGTGCGAGTGGGACGCCCATACATACATGTCTGCATATCCACATGTATTTTTGGCGTCCCACTTCAACACACATTATTGCATGACTGTACGTGTATATACATAAATATGTACAAATAGCTGTTGTGTACCGACGAAAGAAAACTAAGTTCTAATTACATATATTGCGAAACTAAAACTTAAAAATCGCCTACCGCCGCCGCCCCACTTTAATGTTTATGAGCTTTTAATTTATTTAAAAAAATTATGAATTTCAAAACAATTTCACATGTTGATCGGCGGCAGCAATCGAACCTCGAACACGCTCAGTATCATTGGCCTCCTTAGAGTCCGGGACATAGTCCACTCAGCCACTGAACATCTCTCGCAGCCGTCGAAAATGACATTAGACAAAACGACAAGACGCAATATGCATTCTTAGTTCGTGCCAAAAAAATCAAGAAGAAGCACATATAATGAAATTTGGTACGCGCTAGAAATGCATACCTATACTTATTGCCTACGGTATACTATGGTAATCCATGGCCTTATATAGTCAGCTCCTGACTGTAGCGTTTGTATTTTTTTATATATTTTATGTTCAAAGTGAGTTTAATTCGTATCATATCTCACATATTTATAGTCCGATTTTAATGAAATTTTCACATAACGCCCGTGGTAAGGTATTTGTCATGTAAGATATACAACTTTGGTTGTTGAGTTAATATTGTAGTTTTTAAATAGTTATTACTGATTTACAGAGGCGGGAAGGGGCGTGTCCAAATTTTAAAAAAACTTTGAGACACTGCAATAAATACGTATGTTGTCACAAAATTTGATGACTCTAGCTCTTATAGTTTCTGAGATCCAGGTGTTCATACAGACAGACAGACGGACGGACAGACATGGCTCAATCGACTCGGCTACTGATACTGATTCAGAATATATATAGTTTATGGGGTCGGAGATGCCTCCTTCTGCCTGTTACGCACATTTCCGTTCCGACAAACACAATTGTAGGGGTATAATATCATATATATATGTATACTCCTTTAGTAAAATGCGAACACACAACTTAGTTTCAGTCTTTTATTTATTCAACTTGACGTTGGTAGCGTAATCCTTTGACTGACTCTCTCTCCGTTTGCGATCTGCCTCTCCGCATGTTGCTAGAGAGCCGATGTTGCGAAACAGAAAGATTGCCAAGCGAAAGCGAACGACAACTTAAGCATAATGTTTATATACAATGTTGATATAACAAACTTACATATATACAATGTGTGTGCATACTATCTATATACCCTAGCCTACTACAATTCGGCCATCCTGACATTTAAGATCCCCCGATCTTGTCGAAATTTTCAACTTATAGCTATTACATTGTTTTTAATCTATATTTGGTTAATTTTTACAATTTTCTTACACTTAATTGCACAAATTTATTTTCTACTCCCTATCCAATGCTTAATATTTTGACTACTCCAGACACCTTGATATGGATTACGTGCCAATTGAAAACCTTCAACATCTTTAATCAAAAACCTATCATTTTTCAATACCTTCTCTATTACATATGGACCCTTATGTTTAGGTATTAGTTTTCTAGCAACTCCTCCTGTACTATCGAAATTCTTAACCATAATATAATCTCCTACTTTGTACTTCGTACTTGTTTTCTTCTTACTATTATATGTTTTTTCATTATCACTCTGTGCTTTTAATTGCGATTCTGCTCCTTTTTTTTCTAATTTCTTTTAAGTCTCTTAATTCACTAAAATTATCTAACTCTTCTAATTTTTGTCTTAACTCATCAATAACTTTCCCCTTTTGCTCAATTCCAAACAACATCTTGCTCGGAGATTGCGCTATACTTCTTTGTTTGGTATTATTCAAAGAAAATTCTACGTCTTCAATAACTGCATCCCAATGTAATCCATTTTCAATGTCTGTCAATTTAGCTATCATAGGCCCTACTATTCTATTGACTCGTTCTACCTGTCCATTGGCCTGGGGTGAACCTGTCGCTATCTTTATGTGCTTAATATTAAATTCTTCCAAAAGCTTTGCAAAATCTTCGGATGTAAAACAGCTGCCCCTATCTTTAATGCTAGAATCACTTCTTTTGTGTTCGTTGTCTTTGTTGCATATAACCTAACATATTTAGTGAATCCGTCTATTATTGCAAACAGATGTTTCTTAACCCTACCATTATCTACCGGTCCATAATGATCGATGTGTATTATCTCAAACGGTACGTTCCCTTTTGGAATGCTATGCAGCATTCCTTCTTCTTTCCAGACTTTGGTGAAAATGCCACACATCTCAAACAATTTGCTATATGCCTAACAACTTTCTCTTTCATATTCGAAAACCAATAAGTCTTAACAATAGCATCAATAACCTTATCTCTCCCTAAGTGCCCTAGTTCATTGTGATATTTGTATAAAATTTTCTCTTCCATTTCTTCTGGCACACAAAACAACAATCTTCCATCATTTGCCTTTCTATAAAGTACACCATTTCTCATTTCAAAAATTTTATCTTCTGATTTCTCCAACTTTTTCCTAATATCTTTTAACTTATCATCTTTTGCTTGACAAATAACTAACGTATCTTCAAAACTATTCGTTTCTATCACTAATATATTCGTATTTCTGCTTAATGCATCTACATGCTGCATATGCTTGCCTGCTTTATGAACTACCTCAAAATCGTACTCTAATAGTTCTAATGCCAATCTCGCAATCCGTGGGTTTAATTCTACTCTATTTAACGTTAACGTTAATGCGTTGCAGTCCGTTACAATTTTAAATCTCTTTCCCTGTACATAAATTCTAAATCTTCTTAATGCATACAAGATGGCTAATGTTTCTAGTTCGAAACTATGATATTTGGCCTCATCCTTCGTCGTGGCTTTTGAGTAATAAAATATAGGGTGCCATTTCTTATCCTCTTTCCTTTGCAATAATACTGCACCAAAACCTTGTGCACTTGCATCTGTATGTAATTCTATTTCATCCTTATAATAATATAAACCTAACACTGGAGCTTCCACTAACTTTTTCTTAAGTGTCTCAAAGCATTCTAACTCTTTTTCCTCAAACGTAAATTCTTTGTCTTTCTTCAATAAGTCATATAAAGGTTTGGCAATAGTTGAAAAACCCTTAATGAATCTTCTGAAATAGGAACACAATCCCAAAAAGCTTCTGACACCATGCACCTTATCTGGTACTGGAAAATTCCTAATTGCTTCTATTCCCTTGTCAATGGCCTGTATTCCCTTACTTGTTATTAAAAATCCTAAATATTGTACACTCGATTGCAGAAATTCACATTTGTCCATTCTTAGCTCTAATTTGTTCCTCGTTAATCTGTCAAAAACTTCTCTAAGTACTTGCATATGTTCCTTTATTTCTTTGCTAGCTATCATTATATCATCCATATAATAACTTTATCCTGCCTTATCATATCCTCGAAAATTCTATTAATAAATCGCTGAAAAACCGCCGGTGCATTTTTTAGCCCCATTGGCATCCTTAAAAATTCAAACTGTCCTAAAGGTGTCATAAACGAAGTGTATTTAATTGATTCCTTATCTACAAAAACATGAAAGTAGCCATGTTTAAGATCTAACTTCGAGAATATCGTTTTATTCACTAACTTATCCAACAAATCATCAATCAACGGTAGAGGATAATTATCTTTCACCATCGTTTTATTGAGTTTTCTGTAATCAACACATAACCTTAGATCTCCTGTTTTCTTTTTTACTAACACTATTGGAGATGCATACTCTGATTCACTCGGTTTAATGATTCCGTTTTCTAAATACTCATCTAAAATAATCTGCAACTTTTCTTTTTCGGTATATGCTAATCTTCTCGGCGAACAACTAAACGGTTTCGAGTCCTCTAATCTTAGTTGCATCTCACACCGAATCTCCGGTTCTTTCGGTCTTACTTTATTAACATACAAATTTTCTACCAACTCAGTAAATTGACATCTCACATTATGATCTATCTGGTCACCTATTTTGTAATCAATTGAGTCAATTATTATATTAATTTCAAACAACTCCCTTTCCACTGTGCTTATTTCAAAATTTGCAGCATTTCCTAATCTTTTTCTAATCTTGTCACTAATCATTTGCTTTTCACTACTACCCTGACTAACATTATCGCTAACTGTTTTATTATTATTGTACATATTTGCTTCTTCTAATATTTTATCGGCTTTATTATTATTTTGACTTTCAATTTTATCCACTGTAATCATTTTCAAGGTGTCCAAATTCAAATTTAAATTGCATGCGTCCATAAAATCTCTTCCCAAAACTACGTCATAACTCATAGACTCGTTTGCCACAATTATTAAATTAAAGTGTATTTTATCAAAATTTTTCATAATGTAACACAATACTTTTCCATATGTTTTTAAGGAACTATTATTTAATCCATGAAATGAACTTAAAACTGGTAATTCAATTACATCGTTTGGTACTTTACTAATTTTAATGAACGAAATTGGGCTTCCCGTGTCTATGAGGCATGCTGTAATAAATTTTGTCTTAGAATAGTTCGTAAAGTTAATTTCAAAATATCTTACATAATTGTTGCCCTCTCCATTCTTGTTTTTCGGGCATGCTGCTACAAAGTGCCCCATCTCACCACAGGCATAACACGATCCTTTTTCGCGCTTTGGCTTCCTGCACTCCTTGGCCCAGTGTCCTTTCGAGTTGCAATTGAAACAGCGCGAGAGTGTGCTGCTATTCTTTTCCACCGACGCCGCCTTCTTATCTGCTTCGTATACTTTCGGTAGCTTCACTTCTGCAAATGCTCGCTTTATGTGTCGAACATCTGTAAAGCATTGAATTCGAGCTTGGTTACGTAGCATTTGATTTGGAATGCCTTCAATGAGGAGCCCCAACAATTCTTCCTCGTCCATATTTATGCCATGTGCAAGCATCACCTTATCGTCTGCATAAGTAACAAAGCTCTCGCACGCCGTCCATTTTCGATCCTCAAATTTTCGCCTTGCCTCTAATTTTGACGTCTTCTTACCAAACATCGATATCAGCTCAGCCACCAACTGCTCCGTTGGTAGCAATACACGCGCCGGATCTGCATGCAACCACATGCATGCTTTGTCTTTCATTTTGCTGACAATCAACATCTTCATAAATGGTTCATTTATTCCATAAATGCTGGCTATATTCATTACTTGTGTGCTCCATTTACGTGCACAAGTATCTCCAGAAAATTCGTTTATTACATCGGTTGCCATGCGCAATAATAATTCCATATTTTGCTTAGCTTGTCCCACTGTATTTCGTTTTCCCTCGCCGCCTTTTTTATTGACAGCTTTGGCAACTTTGTTGCCAGCGCCGCCAATTTCATCATGACTTTCAGTTTCGTCGTTTCTATTGCCGACTGCAATGCCTCGCCCCTCTCTGTCGCTGCCTTGGTTGTCCAGCTCGTCACCGTCTTCGTTGCCTTCTTCGCCGCCGTCATTGTCGCCATCCTCGTCGCCGTCGTTGTCGCCATCCTCATTGCCGTCTTCGCTGTTGCTCATTTCATTTTCGTCGCTATTTCCGTTGCCGCCGTTGTTGTTGCGCACGCCGCTTCTGCCGCTATTCTCGCCGTTACTTTTGTTGTTGCGCACGCCGCTTCTGCCGTTACTTTTGTTGTTGCGCTCGGTACTGTTTTCATCGCCGTCTTCGTTGCTCTCTCCAGCTTCGCTGCCACTGTCGTTGTCTTTGTGTTCTCCGTCTTGTCCGTTATTCGCTTTGCCTTTTTGGACACTATTACCGCTGTCGTCGTTTAAAGTTTCGCAATCGTTTAACAATAATATCAATTGATTTCGCTTTTCGTTTGTTAATTTATTTAAACGCAAAATCAATTCTCTCTTTGTTCCTGTGGTTGGCTCTTTTAACACGCTCAACCACCATTTTAATTGCGCCGTCGATGCACTGTTTATGTTCATTTTTAAATGTTTGTCTTTTTGATTTAATTTTTATTTTAATTTGGTCGTGATCGACCCACTTCTGATATTGTAGGGGTATAATATATATATACTCCTTTAGTAAAATGCGAACACACAACTTAGTTTCAGTCTTTTATTTATTCAACTTGACGTTGGTCGCGTAATCCTTTGACTGACTCTCTCTCCGTTTGCGATCTGCCTCTCCGCATGTTGCTAGAGAGCCGATGTTGCGAAACAGAAAGATTGCCAAGCGAAAGCGAACGACAACTTAAGCATAATGTTTATATACAATGTTGATATAACAAACTTACATATATACAATGTGTGTGCATACTATCTATATACCCTAGCCTACTACAATTCGGCCATCCTGACATTTAAGATCCCCCGATCTTGTCGAAATTTTCAACTTATAGCTATTACATTGTTTTTAATCTATATTTGGTTAATTTTTACAATTTTCTTACACTTAATTGCACAAATTTATTTTCTACTCCCTATCCAATGCTTAATATTTTGACTACTCCAGACACCTTGATATGGATTACGTGCCAATTGAAAACCTTCAACATCTTTAATCAAAAACCTATCATTTTTCAATACCTTCTCTATTACATATGGACCCTTATGTTTAGGTATTAGTTTTCTAGCAACTCCTCCTGTACTATCGAAATTCTTAACCATAATATAATCTCCTACTTTGTACTTCGTACTTGTTTTCTTCTTACTATTATATCTTTTTTCATTATCACTCTGTGCTTTTAATTGCGATTCCGCTCCTTTCTTTCTAATTTCTTTTAAGTCTCTTAATTCACTAAAATTATCTAACTCTTCTAATTTTTGTCTTAACTCATCAATAACTTTCCCCTTTTGCTCAATTCCAAACAACATCTTGCTCGGAGATTGTGCTATACTTCTTTGTTTGGTATTATTCAAAGAAAATTCTACGTCTTCAATAATTGCATCCCAATGTAATCCATTTTGAATGTCTGTAAATTTAGCTATCATAGGCCCTACTATTCTATTGACTCGTTCTACCTGTCCATTGGCCTGGGGTGAACCTGTCGCTATCTTTATGTGCTTAATATTAAATTCTTCCATAAACTTTGCAAAATCTTCGGATGTAAAACAGCTGCCCCTATCTGATACTATAAATTTCGGCCTGCTATATGATCTAAAATAATCTTTTAATGCTAGAATCACTTCTTTTGTATTCGTTGTCTTTGTTGCATATAACCTAACATATTTAGTGAATCCGTCTATTATTACAAACAGATGTTTCTTTACCCTACCGTTATCTACCGGTCCATAATGATCGATGTGTATTATCTCAAACGGTACGTTCCCTTTTGGAATGCTATGCAGCATTCCTTCTTCTTTTCCAGACTTTGGTGAAAATGCCACACATCTCAAACAATTTGCTATATGCCTAACAACTTTCTCTTTCATATTCGAAAACCAATAAGTCTTAACAATAGCATCAATAACCTTATCTCTCCCTAAGTGCCCTAGTTCATTGTGATATTTGTATAAAATTTTCTCTTCCATTTCTTCTGGCACACAAAACAACAATCTTCCATCATTTGCCTTTCTATAAAGTACACCATTTCTCATTTCAAAAATTTTATCTTCTGATTTCTCCAATGTTGATATAACAAACTTACATAAAATATATACAATGTGTGTGCATACTACTCGTATCTACATACCCTAGCCTACTACACAATAGATCATGAATTTTTTTAAAATCCATGGCCTAAAAAACGCAGTTCTTTATGAAAACGTTCGCGACAAAATGGAGGTTGTTCCTGGAGGTATGTAGAATATTATTATTTTTTGCGGAAATCAATTACATGCATTTTTAAAGGAGTTATTAACAATGAATGGTCAGCGCGCCGAATTGTTTATTTTTGTCAAATTTTTTTTATATATCTAGAGAATTAGTTATGAACCCAGCTCAACCCAAAAAGGGCAACGGTTTTACACGTAAAAAAGTATGTAAAATTCGAATCCATTAGCATTACCTGCATATTCTTGCATATTTGGCCTGAAAACGATATTGTTTGAGTCAGTGTTGGTGGTACATAAAGTTCTGATCCATGGCCCACGAATCGTCCAATTAGCAATTTTACCGACAGCTATCTGAAGAAGCTCAGGAGTCTCGAAATAAGGATGTGCGAAATTAACGAGAGCATTATTCGCGGAAATGTTCACGAGAAAAGACTATCGAAGACATTTTTCTCCGACTCTTGGCTTCATTAGATCCGCTAATTTCAAGCCTACGAAAGGCGACTCCGAAAAAGGGAAAAAGTTTGTTTCCAAAAGCGATCGCACTGCTCTGTTACGAGAAATATACTTCTGAAGACGAAAACACAGAAAGTAGTAAATCGGAGGAAGAAAATTCTGAAAGCGTTGACGAATGTTCGGATAGTGATTAATTATGTACTTGAAGAAATCTTACCTTTTTGTAATATAGATATAAGTAATAACAGATAAGAGAACGAATAAATAATATTCCATGGAACATGTTGATAAATGTCGTTCTTCTTGAAAAAAATATCCATTATTTTGAAATTTGATTTTTTGATTTGATTTTCGTAATCGGCGACCCAAAAAACACTTATAATATGAATTTCAGCACAAACGCACTATTTTTTCCAAAAAATGTCCGCCATTTTGGATTCGCCATTTTGGATTTTTGATTTTTTTTTTATAATTTTCGTAATCAGCGACCCAAAAAACACTTATAATATGAATTTCAGCACAAACGCACTATTTAGGCCATGGATTTTAAAAAAATTCATGGTCTATTGTGTTTGTCGGAACGGAAATGTGCGTAACATGCAGAAGGAGGCATTTCCGACCCCAAATAACAGTTGACCGTTTCTTGCAGTCACCAAATAACTGTTTTTTGCGCACCACTTGCGCAAAAAGTCAGACAAGAACCGTTCACCAGTGTCTCTTGAACGAATGGTCTGTGCTCAACCAAAAACCAATTTCGTGTTTCCCTTTTGCTCTGCTTATTGGCTGACCGTTTTACAACGAGCGAAGAAAATAAAAGTCTTTTGCATTTGCATTTGTGTATGTATATGCGAATTATCAGTCAACTTGTAAATCACACTTGCTTGTGAATTCGGTGCGTTTGGAGTGTATTCATTTTTGTGCCAAAAATGGGTCGCGATCATAACAAAAAAGTGCATTTTTTTTCAAATTAAATTTAGCAGACAATAAGTCTAAGTGCAATGTTTGCGGTGTGAAGTTAGCAGGCTTTCACGCAACAAATTTAAAACGGAATTTAATTGCAAAACATGCGGAAGTCTTTAATGAATTCGAGATTGACGACGAAATTCAACAAAATATGAAAAAACGAAAAATTTCATATGAAACCAGTGAAGAATCAATCGTCTCTTCGATTATAAAGATTGTGACCGCCGATTGAAAGCCTCTTTTATTTCTGGACAGCGAAGGATTTCGACAGATATTAAACCCAATTTATAACGCGCTTTCGATAAATCCCATAACTTCTCGAAATGTTATGGAATATGTGACTGTCAAAGAGCAGACCATTAAAGAAAATATAAGAGCGCTTGTAAAGGGAAAGCTTGTATCTCTGAAAATAGATGTTGCTACAAGAATGGATAAGGCTATTTTCGGAGTGAATTTACAAATGATACAATCTACTATGTCTAAAGCTGAGATCGTCATCAAGACTTTAGGCATGATTATTATTATTATTATTTTCTAAGAGGGAGTCTCCCAGCAGAGAAGGTGCGAGGCACTGCGACCAGAAAGGTCTTTTGTGCCTGTAATGCTCTCCCTATCTTGACAAAAGCTGTTCTGCTTCCCCAATGAAGCATAACAGGTCTTTCGTCGAGGACTGGACAATGTGCTCGGGAACTGCGATATCCACGTGCAGATGCTTCCTCCTAACCCAAACCAAGGCTGGACAATCACATAGAATGTGTTTGGTGGTTTCGTCGTCCTCTCTACAGAGCCTGCATTCTGTATCTGAGGACAGACGCATTTTCGTTTGACCGCGGGATTTGTAAGCTCTTTAGCCTGCCTCATCCCTGGTTGGAAGAACCAATAGCGTTCGGTCAACCTAACCGCCCATGCTTTCACAAGGGATGAGATGGTTGACCACCCCACGCCGCAGAAGGGTTCGGGTCCATGCAGAGGGGCTGATGACCCCGCCCTCGATAGTTCATCCGCTAGCTCATTGCCCTGGAAACCAGAGTGTCCAGGTACAAGGATAAGACGGCAGCAGAACTCGATGGCATGAACCTCGGATTGAAAGACTGTGGGCCATTTGCCCATAGCAATCGAGGTTTTGGAGTTGGGACCATGTACCCCAGCTCCAACCCCCTGATCAGTCCTTGACCCATCGGTATACCAGTGTATGCATGGGGCTCACTGATGGGGTTGCCAGCATCCCAGTCCCTTCGGTCTGGGATGAGAGTTTTGAATTTAGCGCCAAAGAAGAGTTCCTTGGTCATAGAATCTGATCTAGAGCAGATCTCTAAGCCAGGAATGTCTTTGATAAGTCTAGCATGCCCCGATTCGGTGGCTAGAAGCCCAGATTGGAGCTTGATGCGAAGAAGGCTCATAGCAGCGACTTCTTGAATTTGAATATGCAGCGGTGTCAAATTTAAAATTGACTCCATAGCTGCTGTGGGACAAGTGCGAAGTGCACCCGTTAGAGAGAGGCAAAGCAGAATATGCAGTTTAGTGCATTTCTTGATGGCGGTGACCTGCGTGACATTGGGCCACCACACAATAGCGGCGTAGGAGACGATGGGTCTTACCATCATCTCAAATAACCACCGAATGGTGCATGATTTGAGACCTCAGGTCCTACCAAAGAATCTTCTACATGCCCACATGGCATGAGTTGTTTAGATGGGAATTCCAGTTCAGTCTTTTATCAAGAGTTACCCCTAGATATTTAACTTCGTTGGAGAGTTCCACGGGAGAGCCGCCAATGTGCAATTGACCTATGTCAACGGAATAGCGCTTAGTGAAGGGTACGATAATCGCCTTTTGTGGATTGATGCTAAGACCTACATCTTCGCACCATCTACTAACCGTGTTCAGAGCAGATTGCATCAGTTCTGTCACGGTGTTGGCAAAGTTCCCGTTCACTATGAGAGCCAGGTCGTCAGCATAGCCGATTGCTTGCACGCCCTGTTCAGCGAGAATACTCAGTAGCTCATCCACTACTAATGACCAGAGTAAAGGGGATAGGACCCCTCTCTGGGGACATCCTTTAACCGCACTAATGAAAGCGGTCGTGGAATCCACGGTAGAGGAAATAGTCCGATGTTTGAGCATAGCATCAATCCATCGGATTAGGGGACGGGCGATATTTCTGCGTTCCAGCGCAGCAGAAATAGACCCGTAGCCGGTATTGTCGAAAGCACCCTCTATATCAAGAAAAGAGCACAGAGCAATATTCTTGGATATTAAGGCTCCTTCGATTTTACCAACTAGCTTGTGGAGAGCGACCTCAGTCGATCTTCCGGCTATGTACGCAAACTGCGTGGGATGCAGAGGATGAGTTTTCTGCAGAGAGCACCGAATGTGCAGGTCTACGAGCCTTTCCGCTGTTTTAAGCAGAAAGGAGGTGAGACTGATCGGCCGATATGACTTAGGCTGGTCAGGGGGACGATTCCCTTGTTTAGGAATAAATACCACATTGACTCTCCTCCAAGAGATGGGTATGTATCCCCAAGTGAGACTGGCTCTAAGAAGACCGACCAGTGGATCGAGAGTGTGATCCAAGCTGTTCTGTAGAAGGGCTGGAAATATCTGATCGCCCCCTGGGGCTTTAAAGGGAGCGAAGGAATTTACAGCCCATTTGACCTTTTCAGGGTCGAAGATAGTCCCTGACAGACTGGACCCACGTGAGTCCGGTGACAGGGTGGCGTCATCGTGACTGGATAGATCTGGGTTTGCCACCGAACCTGGGAAGTGGACTTGAAGAAGAAGATCAAGTGCTTCCCTGCGATCTTTAGTGAAAGAGCCATCCGCTCTTTTGAGTAGCCCTATCCCATTAGACGACCCTTTTGCCAATACTTTGTGGAGCCTCGCTGCCTCTGGTAGCGATTCAATGCTACCACAGTAGCTGCGCCACGTATCGAGCTTAGCACGCCTAATGGTTTTGTTGTAATTAGTGAGAGCGTCCCTATAGACGTCCCAGCTGATACGGTTAGATCTGGCCTTGTTGAAAAGGCTTCTAACATTCCTTCTTTGAGCAGCCAGTTCGTCGTTCCACCAAGGAACTTTTCGGTTGACCTTTAAGGTCTTCCGAACAGAGCTGTCTTCGAAGGATGTGATTAGCACATCTTGAAGCAGGTTGGCAGCAATTTCTATCTCACTGATAGAACTAGGGTTGCTGATCAACGAGTCTGCTTTAAAAGCTACAGAGGCTTTAAATAATGTCCAATTTGTCTTTTTGGGACAGAAGGAGTTTTGGCGGATCTCGACTTGACCAGGGAGGTCGAACCTGATATGCTGATGGTCCGACAACGTGGCTTCGTCTGTGACCCGCCAGTTGACCAGCGAACTCGCAATAGAGTTGCTGACTAGGGTAAGATCGAGAACCTCTTCCCTAATAGCGTTAATAAAGGTTGGCTTACACCCTATGTTAGCAACATCTTATTGACAGCACAATAGATATTCTATTCTATTTACGTCGCTGCTTCCCCAGATCGTGTGATGCGCATTTGCATCACAGCCGATCACAAGCGGCTTGTTATGCAAGCGGCAGAACTCAACCAGCCGTTGAACCTCTGTTGGGGGAACGTCATCCACGTCGCCCGGGAAGTAGGCAGAGGCTATCACTACCTCCCGGACACCTTCAGCCGTGGCTACCTCAATAGCCGTTGCCACCAGGTCTCTGTGGATGAAATTAGGTAAAGGGAAGTGTCTCACACTGTTATTAACAACAATAGCGGTGCGAGGGGCACCACCCATACGGTCATATAGTAACTTACATGATCCGCATGATAGTCCACGGATGTGGCCACCGATCAACCATGGCTCCTGGACGAGAGCCAGGTCGATTGCATCCTTACAGGCGATCCTGCACAGGGTGGCGGACGCTCCTCCGGCGTGGTGCAGGTTCGCCTGGAGCACTTTAATGGCGCCTAGCATCTTCCTTCAGGGCTTTGGAGACAAGGCCGCCTGCCTTGCCCCCCCGAGAGTCGTTGCCCCGGATGCCCTTCGGCAGTCTGGAGGAACTACTCGGTGGAGGTCGCCTTGCGACCACGGTCGCCGGAGGTATCCTTGTCGGATGCTTCCGCACTGCGCTGGTGGTTGGTCTCGAGGGGACAAGAGGGCGTCCACTGCCAACCACCGGCCTCATACGGCCCGTTGTGGGCTTGGGGGCAGTCACCACAATGACTGGGGGTTTGGGGATGGTGATAATCGGCGCCACTACGGCTGCGGCGCTGGTAGATGCCACCGGAGTAGCAGCCAATGCTGTCACGCCGGCGGAGGCCACCGTTGCCGCTGCCGGAGGAGCGCTGATAGGGGGGGGAATGGTAGGAGATGGGGAAGGTGGCAGGGCAGGAGAGGGTGAGGCCCTGACGGGGGAGTTCTTCAGGATAAGTTTCACTCGGCCAAAGCGGAATTTAACATTACCCTTGAGATCCGTCAGGGTCTTGTACGACTTCTCGTCGACCAACATCGCGAGATGCGTAGTTTTGCCGTTAAGGCTGTGTTGAACCACCCGCCACAGCTCCGTTAAGAAGCGTTCAACATTCTGGAGACCCAAGTACTCCAGAATGATGGCGGGTGGGAGATCAGCACTATTGGGGAAATAGCCTCTGATGAGGTGAGCTTTCGGGAACTCAGTTTCCTCCAATAGTTTTATGTCAAGGCCGCTGATGGACTTGATGTGTCCAACAGCGCCCCTGACCCATTCAGCAGTGCTGCTGTCCTCACACACCAGGAGCAGCCACTCGTTACGGGGTATACAGCCCTCGAAACCTGGACCGACTCCAGATGTGGAGGGCAGCCGCATCGCCTTAAGGATGTTGTCTTGCACCATAGCCATCTGCTCCGGTGTAAGTGGTTTGGTTGGGTCAGCCGAGGTGAAGCCCAATCTCACACTGCTTGCCACTTGGATTAAGAGTGGCTTTGTGGACTCCACATGAGTCTTTTTGGGCTTCTTTGATGACCCTTGGGGTTCGGGGTATCGTATCGTCAGCACGCGTCCGTTTAGCCTTGGTTTCCACGGGGGGCACAGTGGCGATAGCAAGAGCCTCTGCTCTGCTCGAACCCTTCGCGAGTGCAGCTTTGAAGAGCTTCTTCTCGCGGGTCTTCATCTTGACAAAGGCGTTCCCCGAGTCCAGTCGCAGTGTCTGGATTTGGGAGCCTGCTTCCGTGAGGCCTGACCTCTGAGAGGCCACAGAAGCGTCGTCGGCAAAGCTGATTAGGTCACAATCAGCTTCTGCGTCAGAGGACATCACCTCGACGTTCTGCTGTGTGCCTGCACAGTTAGTGGACGAGAACGCAGCACTTACGAACTCAGTGTCCAAGGGAGTTCGTGGCCTATCCGAGTCCCCTTTACTACCAGAGTCAAGACCCGTAGTATTGGGGGTGGAGGCCAACAGCCCATTAGCTGCAGTGCTGATGTTGGGGTCGGCCGTGAAAGCCTCACCCTGGATTGATGCTGTCAAAGTCGCATCAGACTTTTCTTTTTTTTTAAATTGTTCCATATATTTGAACCCACGAGTAGGCGGGAAGGGAAGGTCACCCACGGCATAGCCCGTGTACCGTGGGAAGTCTGAATAAAACTGGAGGGCGACAGGTATCCAGAGTCCGCATACTAGAGACCGGGCTACCCCCCGGCCATGCATCCATTAGCGTATGCTGTTCCGCCTTGGATTGGGGTGATTTATAGATTCACGATCGTCGCCCGACTACAATTAGTCAGCACCCCTAGCAGAGACATGACCGTACTAGGGGTCTGCTTCCAGCCGCCCTCACGTGGAGAGTATAGCCGCACTTCCGTCAGTAGGAGTAAGGACGGCACATACCACAACCAAAGCTGTGGTTACATTTTGTTCCCCTTACTGTCTCTGACGGCTGACGGCCTGCCTTTAGGCATGATACAGCTTCGTCATTCGCACACTGGAATGTACATTAAGGAAAAAGTTATTGAGATCATAAATGACTACGGAATAACCCTAGATCAAATCTTCAGGTAAAATTTTAATTGCAAAATATGTTTTAAATGACTGTTATTGAAAACTTAAAACTATAACCACAGCATTACATCGGATAATGGAAAAAACATGACAAAAGCCATTCAAATTTGAAATGATGATTCGGAGTCTCTTCTTGACGATGACACACACGATGACATTAACGGTGAAAATGTGATGGAAAAACTTGATACCATACAGCTGGCGAATATTCACCTTGTAAGGTGTGCTGCGCACACACTTCAACTGTGCGTAATCGACATCAACAAGCTAGATGAGATCAGCGAAAAAGTTTCATCATGTCGCAAAATTTGTAAGTTATTGCGTTCAGAAACGAATAGGTAAGTGAAAATTTAAAATTTTTTATTATTATTTTAAATTTTTAAAAATATTCAACCTGAGCAGACATTGGTTGACCGAGGGCAAAAAAAACGTACCATGTCTCGATGTTGTTTCGAGATGGAACTCTATATATTTAATGATATTAAAATTGTTAGATTTAAAAGAGTTCCTTGCTGTACACCGTAGCATTAGTATTGATGCGGACTGGGATTGGATGGAGATATATATTGACGCGTTCAAGGACACATACGAAGCAACCTTAAAGTTGCAGATGAAAAAATTAGTATACAGCGAATTTTTCATAATATGGATGGAGCTTCAGCTAAAGTGCGAGAACAGCCAAAATTATATAAAAAAATACAAACGCTACAGTCAGGAGCTGACTGTATAAGGCCATGGATTATCATAATATACCATAGGCAATAGGTATAGGTATGCATTTCTAGCGCGTACCAAATTTCATTACATGTGCTTCTTCTTGATTTTTTTGGCACAAACTAAGAATGCATATTGCGTATACTAACTCTGTGGTGGAACCCATAAATTATATATATTCTTATTAATGATCACTAGATGAGTCGATTCTGTTTGAACTTCAAGATCTTAACTATTACAAAAAGCTAGAGACTCCAAATTTGGCAAAAAGGTTTATGTGATTTGTACGCAGCACAGTGGTCGGAAATCCAAAATTCCTGGCCAAAAATCAAAAAGCCAATATTTTTCGTTTATTGTAACATCTTTATAGGTTTTGGGGTCGCTGATTACGAAAATGATAAAAAAAATCAAAATTCAAAATGGCGGATCCAAAATGGCGGACATTTTTTGCAAAAAAAATACAAACGCTACAGTCAGAAGCTGACTGTATAAGGCCACGGATTATCATAGTATACCGTAGGCAATAGGTATAGGTATGCATTTCTAGCGCGTACCAAATTTCATTACATGTGCTTCTTCTTGATTTTTTTGGCACAAACTAAGAATGCATATTGCGTCTTGTCGTTTTGTCTAATGTCTCACCATTTTCGACAACTGCGATAGATGTTCAGTGGCTGAGTGGACTATGTCCCGGACTCTAAGACCACTGATATTGAGCGTGTTCGAGGTTCGATTGCTGCCGCGATCAACATGTAAAATTCTTTTGTATTTCATAATTTTTTTAAAATAAATTAAAAGCTCAAAAACATTAAAGAGGGGCGACGGCGGTAGGCGATTTTTAAGTTTTAGTTACGCAATGTATGTAATTAGAACTTAGTTTTCTTTCAACACAACAGCAACTGCAAAACTAATTGTACATATTTATGTATGTACATAAAATATATACAATCGTGCAATAATGTGTGTTGAAGTGGGATGCCAATACATATGTACATGTGGATATGCAGACATGTATGTATCGGCGTCCCACTCGCACATTCATAACTTTACAAGGGCTTATGATCTATCTCTGGTATTTTCTAGCATTCCAATTGCAAAATATTGAGAGCAACATCCAATTGGAATCTTACTGAACTTGCAAAGTCATAACAGACAAAATACGGAAAGAGTGACGGCATTGAAGAACGCATTAGCTCGCGTTTTTTTGATGCGTGTTAAATAATATAAAAATACTTAACATTAATTATAAATAATTAATATTATTTATAGCTATTATAATTTGATTGTCTTTCATATGAAAACAATGTAATGAAAATCTTTTTTATTTTTATTGAAATTTAATTAAATAATTTAATTTGATTGACTGTAACTTTTCTTTTGGTTTTTAGAATAAAATAAATAAACGAAATAAAATATGAAATAATTAAAAAATGAAAACTCGCACCCGCCGCAACCGGGAGTTGAACACACGAACTCTCTCCCAGCCGTCCGCCACTCTAACCACTCGGCCATTGCCTCACTCCTTGGCCCATCGGCAAAGCTGCATTGTGAACCAATTCTGTTACTATACAATGCAATTAAAAAGTTTAATAATATGCTGTGTGTCTGACGATAGATTCGAACTTCGGTATGCTTGCGTAAATTAAGTCTGCTTTATTATATATGTTCAAAGTGAGTTTAATTCGTATCATATCTCACTTATTTATAGTCCGATTTTAATGAAATTTTCACATAACGCCCGTGGTAAGGTATTTGTCATGTAAGATATACAACTTTGTTTGTTGAGTTAATATTGTAGTTTTTAAATAGTTATTACTGATTTACAGAGGCGGGAAGAGGCGTGTCCAAATTTTAAAATAACTTTGAGACACTGCAATATATATGTACGTATGTTGTCACAAAATTTGATGACTCTAGCTCTTATAGTTTCTGAGATCCAGGTGTTCATACAGACAGACAGACGGACAGACAGACATGGTTCAATCGACTCGGCTACTGATACTGATTCAGAATATATATAGTTTATGGGGTCGGAGATGCCTCCTTCTGCCTGTTACGCACATTTCCGTTCCGACAAACACAATAGACCATGAATTTTTTTAAAATCCATGGCCTAAAAAAAATTACTAGGACAGATCAAAATTCGAGAATGTAAGTTACTTGAAAATGATGCGATGTTAGCTGCAATCTACATTGATCCACGCGTCAATTGCATCTTAAATGACCAGCAAAAATGCTTAGCAAAGCTAAATCTAAAAAAAAAAAAAATAGCATATCGTTTATTTGAGCTAAAACAAGTAAGGCTACGTGTGTTTGAAGTTAAGGTCCTGTTTTATTGTTGTTAATTGCTATTAAATGTTTTAACAAAGTATATTATCCATGTCAAAAACTCACAATTGTTCTAAACTAACATTGCAAAAAATATGTTCAAATTTAGTTTTTATTTAAGGTGCATTCCCCACCACAATGTGCGCCATCATGCGAGGGTTATATCCAAGACCAGAAGAAGGAGCTCACATCTGACGGTAGTGAATGTGCTGACAAAGAAGAGTCTCTGTTTTCCGCCTATTTGGATGGCGTACAGACAAAAACTGGTCCAGATCTATGCTGACATAGAAAATTTCGACCTTATGCATGGACGTTTGCCACTAAATGCGAACATTTTGCAGTATTTTACTGATATTAAGCTGCAGTCGCCACACCTGAATGCGCTCGCACACGTTGTACTGGCTACACCGGCGACTCAGGTGTATGTTGAGAGGGCCTTTTCAGCGCTTCATTACATTTTAAGCGAGCGACGAAGCTCTTTAAGTGCAGAAAATGTTAATTCGCTACTAGTTGTAAAGCTTAATACTGAATAAGTAATAAATCTAATGTTTACATCTAATAAAAAAAAGCAACAGTCGCGTAAAACGCGACAGTGGGATACCCTTCGACCTATGTTCCCGTGTAGTTTAATTTGTTAAATTCATACACATATGCATATGCACATGCTTTGAAATTAATCCCGACAGATGGCGCTCGCGCTTCGCGCTCGCCCGCCTCTCTTGTTAGCTGACAGAAGCACTTGGTGTTATGCTCATACTTTCTTAAATAACTTCTCCGATTATTGTCCGATCGGATTGTAATTTGGAGACTAGGTAGATATTTCATTCAGCTTAGTATATGTTAAAGTCAGAAAGTTGTATCTTTTATACAGCGCTTACAAATTGAGTTCAAAAATTAAATTATTGATTTGTGGGGGCGGTGGGCGTGGCACCTAACATTTGAAATAAACTTGATCTGCGCCGAGTACATAGGAACCTTCATTCCAAATTTGGTGTCTACAGCATTTATAATAGCTGAGATCTGTGTGTTCATCTGGACATCCGGACATCCAGACAGACAGACATGGCTCAATCAACTCGGCTAGAGATCCTGAGCAAGAATATATATACTTTGTGGGGTCTGCCACGCCTCCTTCTGCCTGTTACATACATTTGCACAAAGTTAGTATACCCTTTTTTGACCATTTTCAATGGTCGAAGGGTATAAAAATATGTTAAAATTGTTGCTAAGCTTTGTTTAAAAGTCACTGAAGACAAAAGACCGTTTACGATGAGTCTTTCGTTTTTTCGCTCTTCTGCTGACCCTCAACGAGCGAGCGTTCAGTTGTCTCGCTCTCTCTGTATTGTTGTTGAGTGAGCATAACAAGAACCACGCGACTGAGAACAGTTGACCGAAAACCAAAACAAAGAGAAATGAAAAGTTCTGTTCAGAGCGAGAGCAAACGCGCATCGTCTTTTTCGGTTGTGTTCGTGTGCAGACCGCAAAACGAACCAGTAAGAAAAGCAACAGTCGCGCAAAATGCGACAGTGGGATACCCTTCGACCTATGTTATACATGTATGCATATGCACATGCTTTGAAATTAATCCCGACAGATGGCGCTCGCGCTTCGCGCTCGCCCGCCTCCCTTGTTAGCTGACAGAAGAACTTGGTTTTATGCTCATACTTTTTTAAATAACTTCTGTGATTATTGTCCGATCGGATTGTAATTTGGAGACTATGTAGATATTTCATTCAGCTTAGTATATGTTAAAGTCAGAAAGTTGTATCTTTTATACAGCGCTTACAAATTGAGTTCAAAAATTAAATTATTGATTTGTGGGGGCGGTGGGCGTGGCACCTAACATTTGAAATAAACTTGATCTGCGCCGAGTACATAGGAACCTTCATTCCAAATTTGGTGTCTCTAGCATTTATAATAGCTGAGATCTGTGTGTTCATCTGGTCAGACGGACATCCGGACATCCAGACAGACAGACATGGCTCAATCGACTCGGCTAGTGATCTTGAGTAAGAATATATATACTTTATGGGGTCTGCCACGGCACCTTCTGCCTGTTACATACATTTGCACAAAGTTAGTATACCCTTTTTTGACCATTTTCAATGGTCGAAGGGTATAAAAACGGTTCACAGTTATTTGCGAGCTATGGTATGAACACCTGGATCTCAGAAACTATAAGAGTTAGAGTCATCAAATTTTGTATTCGAACTTCGGTATGCTTGCGTAAATTAGGTCTGCTTAATTATATATGTATGTTCAAAGTGAGTTTAATTCGTATCATATCTCACTTATTTATAGTCCGATTTTAATGAAATTTTCACATAACGCCCGTGGTAAGGTATTTGTCATGTAAGATATACAACTTTGGTTGTTGAGTTAATATTGTAGTTTTTAAAAAGTTATTACTGATTTACAGAGGCGGGAAGAGGCGTGTCCAAATTTTAAAAAAACTTTGAGACACTGCAATATATACGTATGTTGTCACAAAATTTGATGACTCTATCTCTTATAGTTTCTGAGATCCAGGTGTTCATACAGACAGACAGACGGACAGACAGACATGGCTCAATCGACTCGGCTACTGATACTGATTCAGAATATATATAGTTTATGGGGTCGGAGATGCCTCCTTCTGCCTGTTACGCACATTTCCGTTCCGACAAACACAATAGACCATGAATTTTTTTAAAATCCATGGCCTAAAAAAAATTACTAGGACAGATCAAAATTCGAGAATGTAAGTTACTTGAAAATGATGCGATGTTAGCTGCAATCTACATTGATCCACGCGTCAATTGCATCTTAAATGACCAGCAAAAATGCTTAGCAAAGCTAAATCTAAAAAAAAAAAAAAATAGCATATCGTTTATTTGAGCTAAAACAAGTAAGGCTACGTGTGTTTGAAGTTAAGGTCCTGTTTTATTGTTGTTAATTGCTATTAAATGTTTTAACAAAGTATATTATCCATGTCAAAAACTCACAATTGTTCTAAACTAACATTGCAAAAAATATGTTCAAATTTAGTTTTTATTTAAGGTGCATTCCCCACCACAATGTGCGCCATCATGCGAGGGTTATATCCAAGACCAGAAGAAGGAGCTCACATCTGACGGTAGTGAATGTGCTGACAAAGAAGAGTCTCTGTTTTCCGCCTATTTGGATGGCGTACAGACAAAAACTGGTCCAGATCTATGCTGACATAGAAAATTTCGACCTTATGCATGGACGTTTGCCACTAAATGCGAACATTTTGCAGTATTTTACTGATATTAAGCTGCAGTCGCCACACCTGAATGCGCTCGCACACGTTGTACTGGCTACACCGGCGACTCAGGTGTATGTTGAGAGGGCCTTTTCAGCGCTTCATTACATTTTAAGCGAGCGACGAAGCTCTTTAAGTGCAGAAAATGTTAATTCGCTACTAGTTGTAAAGCTTAATACTGAATAAGTAATAAATCTAATGTTTACATCTAATAAAAAAAAGCAACAGTCGCGTAAAACGCGACAGTGGGATACCCTTCGACCTATGTTCCCGTGTAGTTTAATTTGTTAAATTCATACACATATGCATATGCACATGCTTTGAAATTAATCCCGACAGATGGCGCTCGCGCTTCGCGCTCGCCCGCCTCTCTTGTTAGCTGACAGAAGCACTTGGTGTTATGCTCATACTTTCTTAAATAACTTCTCCGATTATTGTCCGATCGGATTGTAATTTGGAGACTAGGTAGATATTTCATTCAGCTTAGTATATGTTAAAGTCAGAAAGTTGTATCTTTTATACAGCGCTTACAAATTGAGTTCAAAAATTAAATTATTGATTTGTGGGGGCGGTGGGCGTGGCACCTAACATTTGAAATAAACTTGATCTGCGCCGAGTACATAGGAACCTTCATTCCAAATTTGGTGTCTACAGCATTTATAATAGCTGAGATCTGTGTGTTCATCTGGACATCCGGACATCCAGACAGACAGACATGGCTCAATCATCTCGGCTAGAGATCCTGAGCAAGAATATATATACTTTGTGGGGTCTGCCACGCCTCCTTCTGCCTGTTACATACATTTGCACAAAGTTAGTATACCCTTTTTTGACCATTTTCAATGGTCGAAGGGTATAAAAATATGTTAAAATTGTTGCTAAGCTTTGTTTAAAAGTCACTGAAGACAAAAGACCGTTTACGATGAGTCTTTCGTTTTTTCGCTCTTCTGCTGACCCTCAACGAGCGAGCGTTCAGTTGTCTCGCTCTCTCTGTATTGTTGTTGAGTGAGCATAACAAGAACCACGCGACTGAGAACAGTTGACCGAAAACCAAAACAAAGAGAAATGAAAAGTTCTGTTCAGAGCGAGAGCAAACGCGCATCGTCTTTTTCGGTTGTGTTCGTGTGCAGACCGCAAAACGAACCAGTAAGAAAAGCAACAGTCGCGCAAAATGCGACAGTGGGATACCCTTCGACCTATGTTATACATGTATGCATATGCACATGCTTTGAAATTAATCCCGACAGATGGCGCTCGCGCTTCGCGCTCGCCCGCCTCCCTTGTTAGCTGACAGAAGAACTTGGTTTTATGCTCATACTTTTTTAAATAACTTCTGTGATTATTGTCCGATCGGATTGTAATTTGGAGACTATGTAGATATTTCATTCAGCTTAGTATATGTTAAAGTCAGAAAGTTGTATCTTTTATACAGCGCTTACAAATTGAGTTCAAAAATTAAATTATTGATTTGTGGGGGCGGTGGGCGTGGCACCTAACATTTGAAATAAACTTGATCTGCGCCGAGTACATAGGAACCTTCATTCCAAATTTGGTGTCTCTAGCATTTATAATAGCTGAGATCTGTGTGTTCATCTGGTCAGACGGACATCCGGACATCCAGACAGACAGACATGGCTCAATCGACTCGGCTAGTGATCTTGAGTAAGAATATATATACTTTATGGGGTCTGCCACGGCACCTTCTGCCTGTTACATACATTTGCACAAAGTTAGTATACCCTTTTTTGACCATTTTCAATGGTCGAAGGGTATAAAAACGGTTCACAGTTATTTGCGAGCTATGGTATGAACACCTGGATCTCAGAAACTATAAGAGTTAGAGTCATCAAATTTTGTATTCGAACTTCGGTATGCTTGCGTAAATTAGGTCTGCTTAATTATATATGTATGTTCAAAGTGAGTTTAATTCGTATCATATCTCACTTATTTATAGTCCGATTTTAATGAAATTTTCACATAACGCCCGTGGTAAGGTATTTGTCATGTAAGATATACAACTTTGGTTGTTGAGTTAATATTGTAGTTTTTAAAAAGTTATTACTGATTTACAGAGGCGGGAAGAGGCGTGTCCAAATTTTAAAAAAAACTTTGAGACACTGCAATATATACGTATGTTGTCACAAAATTTGATGACTCTATCTCTTATAGTTTCTGAGATCCAGGTGTTCATACAGACAGACAGACGGACAGACAGACATGGCTCAATCGACTCGGCTACTGATACTGATTCAGAATATATATAGTTTATGGGGTCGGAGATGCCTCCTTCTGCCTGTTACGCACATTTCCGTTCCGACAAACACAATAGACCATGAATTTTTTTAAAATCCATGGCCTAATTAAGCAGACCTAATTTACGCAAGCATACCGAAGTTCGAATCTAGCGTTAGACACACAGCATATTATTAAACTTTTTATTTGCATTGTATGGTAACAGAATTGGTTCACAATGCAGCTTTGCCGATGGGCCAAGGAGTGAGGCAATGGCCGAGTGGTTAGAGTGGCGGACGGCTGGGAGAGAGTTCGTGTGTTCAACTCCCGGTTGAGGCGGGTGCGAGAGTTGTTTTCATTTTTTAATTATTTCTTATTTTATTTTGTTTATTTATTTTATTCTAAAAACCAAAAGAAAAGTTAGTCAATCAAATTAAATTATTTAATTTAATTTCAATAAAAATAAAAAAGATTTTCATTACATTGTTTTCATATGAAAGACAATCAAATTATAATAGCTATAAATAATATTAATTATTTATAATTAATGTTAAGTATTTTTATATTATTTAACACGCATCAAAAAAACGCGAGCTAATGCGTTCTTCAATGCCGTCACTCTTTCCGTATTTTGTCTGTTATGACTTTGCAAGTTCAGTAAGATTCCAATTGGATGTTGCTCTCAATATTTTGCAATTGGAATGCTAGAAAATACCAGAGATAGATCATAAGCCCTTGTAAAGTTATGAATGTGCGAGTGGGACGCCGATACATACATGTCTGCATATCCACATGTACATATGTATTGGCATCCCACTTCAACACACATTATTGCACGATTGTATATATGTACATACATAAATATGTACAATTAGTTTTGCAGTTGCTGTTGTGTTGAAAGAAAACTAAGTTCTAATTACATACATTGCGTAACTAAAACTTAAAAATCGCCTACCGCCGTCGCCCCTCTTTAATGTTTTTGAGCTTTTAATTTATTTTAAAAAAATTATGAAATACAAAAGAATTTCACATGTTGATCGCGGCAGCAATCGAACCTCGAACACGCTCAATATCAGTGGTCTTAGAGTCCGGGACATAGTCCACTCAGCCACTGAACATCTATCGCAGTTGTCGAAAATGGTGAGACATTAGACAAAACTACAAGACGCAATATGCATTCTTAGTTTGTGCCAAAAAAATCAAGAACAAGCACATGTAATGAAATTTGGTACGCGCTAGAAATGCATACCTATACCTATTGCCTACGGTATACTATGATAATCCGTGGCCTTATACAGTCAGCTTCTGACTGTAGCGTTTGTATTTTTTTTGCAAAAAATGTCCGCCATTTTGGATCCGCCATTTTGAATTTTGATTTTTTTTTATCATTTTCGTAATCAGCGACCCCAAAACCTATAAAGATGTTACAATAAACGAAAAATATTGGCTTTTTGATTTTTGGCCAGGAATTTTGGTTTTCCGACCACTGTGCTGCGTACAAATCACATAAACCTTTTTGCCAAATTTGGAGTCTCTAGCTTTTTGTAATAGTTAAGATCTTGAAGTTCAAACAAAATCGACTCATCTAGTGATCATTAATAAGAATATATATAATTTATGGGTTCCACCACGCCTCATTGTGCCTGTTACATACATTTGCACAGAGTTAGTATACCCTTTTTATACCCTTCGACCATTGAAAATGGTCAAAAAGGGTATACTAACTTTGTGCAAATGTATGTAACAGGCAGAAGGAGGCGTGGGAGACCTCATAAAGTATATATATTCTTGCTCAGGATCACAAGCCGAGTCGATTGAGCCATGTCTGTCTGTCTGTCTGTCTGTCTGTCTGTCTGTCCGTCTGTCCGTCTATCCGTCTGTCCGTCTGTCCGGCTGTCCGTCTGTCTGTGTGAACGCACAGATCTCAGCTATTATAAAAGGTAGAAAGACTGGCAGGAAGACTCCTGTGTACTATAAGCTGATCAAGTTTATTTCAAATGTTAGGTGCCACGCCCACCGCCCTCGTAAATCAATAATTTAAATTTTGAACTCAATTTGTAAGCGCTGTATAAAAGATACAACTTTTTGACATTAACGAATACTAAGATGAATGAATTATCTACGTATTCTCCAAATTGCAATCCGATCGGACAATAATCACAGAAGTTATTTAAGAAAGTTAGAGGATAAAATCAAATGCTTATGTCAGCTAACAACGTATTCTCCAAATTGCAATCCGATCGGACAATAATCACAGAAGTTATTTAAGAAAGTATGAGGATAAAATCAAATGCTTATGTCAGCTAACAAGAGAGGCGAGCGAGCGCGAGAGTTACCATAACAGCGACAACCTTGTCTTTCATCACTAACTCGTCTCTACTTTGTGCATATCAAGGAACGGGATCATAAGCACCGACGAATATCAATAGTGACATACATACATAAATATCGAATAAGGTTTCGGTCTCTACTCTGTGACCATCGAGTAACGGGATAAAAAGCTCTAGCATAGAAGCATACATAATGTGGAGATAATTGTTTAATGTTTAAATTATTTATTGCGGTCTCTTCAATTTTTTAACAATGTGTTTCCTCCGCTCTCTTTAACGATAGTGACACTCTCCTCTCTCGTGATTCACAACACTATCCTATCGATGCGATAGTGACGCTCTCTCAATCCTGTCTTATACAACACTATCCCATCGATAGGGTTTCCGATAACTTAATTAGTTTACAATAGTATATCGATAAAGGTCACACTTGATAACATAAGGCTTAACATAATAGAGTATATCTTAACAGCTCGGCCATTCTGACATTTTGATCGACCCGATCAAGGCTGTACAATAATTAAAATCTTTTACATGATAAATTTAAAGTTAAAGTAAAATAAATAAAATGAATAAATTAGTTAGTAAAATAAGTAAATTAGTTACGGTTCTGCATCACTCTCGACATTGACTCTCCAATCTGCCCACTTTCTTAATCTAGATGCTTCTAAAATACCTTCATACGGCATTTGTGTTACTGGACAGTTTTCTATATCTGTAACAACGTATCTATCATTTGGTAAAACCTTTTTAATAACATATGGGCCTTTATATTTTGCTATAAATTTCTTATTTGTCCCAATAGTTGTATCGACATTTCGAACCACCACAAAATCGTCACTGGAAAATTTCTCATGAGGTTTATATTGATTTTTGTGAATCTCTGAACTTTTTGCTTGAGAATTTTAAAGTTTTTCAAATGAAGTAAATCTTAACCTATCCACATCTCGGGATGTTTCTCCTTTGTCTTCTAAATACTCAGTCAATGTGTCTATTTGTAAACTTTTCTGGTTGACTCCGAACAACAACATTACTGGTGTTTGGTTCGTTGCCGAGTGGACAGAATTATTAACTGCATATTCAACTTTGGTTAATAGTTTGTACCAATCAGTGCTGAATTGGTTCCGAGATTTTCGAAATCATCGACTTAATAATTCTATTTATTCGCTCGACCTGGCCATTGGCCTGAGGGGAGGCAGTTGCTACTTTAACATGTTCAATATTGTTATTCAATAGAAATTCTGAAAATTCTAAAGAGGTAAAACAACTTTCCCTATCGCTTACTATTCTCCTTGGGCGACTATAACATTCAAAATATTTATTAAGGCAGCCCTTCAGGTGAATCGTACTTGTAGTGTTCACCCGATACAACATTATATACTTCGTACATGCGTCAACTACCACAAGTATATGTTTTTTCTTTGAAGCGATTGACGGAAGAGGGCCAAAATGATCAACGTGAAGTGTGTCAAACGGAATTGGTTTTTTCGGAATGTTGTGCAGTGTACGATAATTTGCATGACGCGGAACTGAATACATAATGCACTTAGGGCAATTGCATATGAAATCTCGAACTTTTTGGTCCATGTTAGGAAACCAATAGTAACGTTTAATTTCTGCAACTACTTTTGCTGACCCAAGATGACATAGTTTTTCATGCACTACACGAATTAATTGCTTTCCATTTCGGAAGGTACATATAAAAGCAATGCTCCATCATTAGTTTTTCGATACACAATTCCATCATCTAGCTCAAAATTCTTAACTGGGCCCGATTCTAAATTATCCCTTAATTGTAAAATAACATTATCACGATTTTGGGTTATTTGCAATTGAATGTCAATGCTATCTTCCTCAATAACGGAAACAGTGTTATTGAAATCTCCTAAGTTCGGAAGATTTGCGGAAGAATCAAAAAGTCTTCTTAAGGCGTCTACATGAATCACATATTTTCCACTTCTATGCTGAATTGAACAATTATAGTTCGACAGTTCTAGTGCCCATCTGGCTATTCTTGCATTAACACTTTTCCTTTCCAATGTTAGGATTAGTGCATTACAGTCTGTTATTATTTTAAATTCTATACCGTCCAAATAGATACTAAATTTCCTCAATGCGTAAATGATTGCTAATGTTTTTAATTCAAAACTATGATACCTTCCCTCTTCTGGCGTTGTAGCTTGTGAAAAATATGCAATCGGGTGGAATTTACCGTCATCTTGCTTTTGGAGCAAAATCGCTCCAAAACCTAACTGACTCGCATCACAGTGAAGCTCAGTTGCTTTTCCAGGACTATATAATGCTAACACAGGTTCCGAAGTAAGCGTATCACACAAATACTTAAATGCTTGTAAACATTCTTCCGTGAAATTAAATTCTGAATTGGGCCTTGTCAATAGTCGAAGAGGTTTTGCGACACTGGAAAAGGAGGGAATGAAACGTCTAAAATATGAGAAAAGCCCTAAACATTTTTCTACATCACTGGCACATTTCGGAATAGCAATGTGCTTAATTGCTAACATATGGCTATTATTTGGTTTTATTCCATCTTTGCTTATACTGAATCCCAAGAAGTCTATTTGCGGAAAACAGAATTTACATTTTGACAGCTTCAATTCTAGACGGAATTTGGATAACCTTGTTAAGATTCTTCTTAACAGAAGGATATGTTCCTCAAATGTTTTTGTGCCAATAGCAATATCGTCCATATAAACGGCAACATTTCCATCTTTGACAATTGGTTCTAAAACAAAATTAATGAAGCGCTGAAAAACTGCGGGTGCGTTCTTTAGACCAAAAGGCATTTTAAGATACTCATATTGACCATTTGGTGTTACAAAAGCCGTATATTTAATCAAATCTTCCGCTACTTTGACTTGATGAAAACCGCTTTTCAAATCAAGTATACTAAAAAACTTATTACCTTCTAGTTTTTCTAAACAATCGTCTATTCTTGCAATTGGGTAGCCATCTCTTTCTGTTATCTTATTTAATTGCCTATAGTCTACACACATTCTTTTTCCGCCATCCTTTTTTTTTACAAGGACAATTGCGGAAGTGTACGGAGAATTACTAGGTCGAATATGCCCTAAGGCCAGAAGTTCATCAATTATTATTTCCATTTCTTTTCGATCATGATATGATATTCTACGAGGCGCACAATAAACTGGTAAATCGAATTTTAATCGGATCTTCATTTCGTAATTATGATCTGCCATTGGAATGTTTTCGATACTCAAATAGTTTTCCTTAATGGCTTCACAAACCCTATTGAAATGTTCGCTACTTAAATCGGGACTTATATTTTGTTCAATTTCTTCGTCCATGTCAATATTCATTATGAAACTATCAATACTACAATTGTTTGATCGAAATTTTTCCGCAATATCTGCAGTTTTACAATTTTCTATCAATTCAACGGAAGTCGTAACAGAAGGCTTATCTATCAATTCAACGGAAGTCGTAACAGAAGGTTTGCTCACTATTTGCTTATTGCACAATTTGCAATATTCTACAATAATATCATTTGTCAATGAGCTATAAATACAGTGCAGAATTTTTTCATTAATTTTCAAAATATATTTGCCGCAACTTCAATAGGCGAATTTTGATTTTTCTTTTGGTAAGAAAGTTTTAAATTAAATGTTTTCAAAAAGTCCCTTCCTAACAATACTGGATAAGGCATACATTCGTCCGGGACAACGTAAAGCAATACTTCATTTGCAATGTTTTCAAAAGTTATCTTAACAATTAATTTTCCGAAGGTGCAAAGCCGAAAATTTCCTAGTCCCACAAATGGTGTACCACAAACCGAATCTCCTGTTAAACTCGGTATGGCGGAACGTCGAATTAAACTAATGGCGCTACCAGTATCAAGCAAACAAGAAAATATATCACTATGTGAAAGAGCCTCAATGTCGAAAGTGATTCTTACCGTATTAATAATTGAAATCTCTGGGGATTCCGTGTCAGCAGTATCCTTAATAAGGGCTACCATCTGTTTGGGAGCGCTTATGCTAAAGTTTTTGATGATGTGATCTAACGATCCGCATTTGAAGCATGACCCTTTAGCTCGCTTAGGCTGACCGTAATCCTTTGCCATGTGTCCAAATCCAGAACAGTTGAAGCATCTAACGGAAGTCGGTGTATTTGGCTCCTTCGGTGTGGCGATGTTATTGCGTAGACGCTTATTACGCATTTCGGAGTAACGGAAAGATAATTTCTTCAGGTCCTCTATGGTAGCAGCAGAATATAACACAGCTACGTCAGAGGTGAAATCCTGCAGTCCTTCGATGATTAGCTGCGATGTGTGCTCTTGACGCAATATCCTGCATTTGAAAGATGTAGGCCAGGAATGACATCTTACTGTTGCTGAACACCGTCGATTTGAGTAGTGTGACAACCTCGACTACGGAATGCGAACGGCCAAATGTTTAAAGAAAGCGTTGTCTGAACTCGCCGTAGGAAGTGGACTGGACCACACGAAGAAACCAACCGGCATTTGATCCTGGTTTCATAAGTCGTCGTACGCATTTCAATTTGAAAATATCATCGCCGTCCATGGTGTCGCAAGTACGTTCAAAGCCACTCAGCCACTTGCGCGCGTCTGCTGCATGCTCGCCGCTAAATGGAAAGATGGCGGTCATTACGTCATCCACTTCTGCTCGATTTCTGCTTGAAGTCCCGCGTAGAGTTTCTAGAATCTTCTTCTTTTATAACAGTTCAATTTCAGCTTCAACAATTGCTTGTTCTTCTTTGATTTTCTTTAGCTTCTTGATTTCGTCAGAAATTTGCAAATCCTGTTCAAATACTGTTCATCTGATTCAGAATACTGTTGTTCTGTGTCTGCCGCTTTTATAGCAGTTTCCATACCGTCAAATTGTCCTCCATGGTCCTTAGCAAATTTTTCCAATTGGCGGGTGTTCGCCTTCTTGTCGAATTGAATTTCGTTTCTCAGGAGCCATGCAATTATTTGTTCTCTTTCCATGATGAAATGTAACGGAACTTTATAAAATTGACGCGACACGCCGGCGTCAATGCAGAAACTTGCTGACAATTGTCAATTTGCAGGAATTCGCAGTTTAATTTTTATGTTGAGTTTTTTTTTTAAATTTTTGTTTGTTTGGCGTTTGTTTATCCCACTTCTGAAGTTGTGGAGATTGTTTAATGTTTAAATTATTTATTGCGGTCTCTTCAATTTTTTAACAATGTGTTTCCTCCGCTCTCTTTAACGATAGTGACACTCTCCTCTCAACAACACTATCCTATCGATGCGATAGTGACGCTCTCTCAATCCTGTCTTATACAACACTATCCAATCGGTAGGGTTTCCGATAACTTAATTAGTTTACAATAGTATATCGATAAAGGTCACACTTGATAACATAAGGCTTAACATAATAGAATATATCTTAACAATAATTATATTTTTAATAAAGCTTTGTCATTCTGAGTTGTACCATCTACTTGAACAGTCGATCATTTTAGTTGTCATTTAAAAAAGAATAAGAAAAGATCCATATGTGCATATATAAGTTAAGCAAGGCTATTTCTTGCTTGTATTGCTACGGCTCCCGTAGCCGCTTACCTCACCTTGTAAGTAGATAGGTTCCCCAAATGAAATCAAGGGTTGTGTTTAAGAACCGTTTTCATTGACTTTCGAATTAATTTTAACAATTGATGGTTAACCAGATTACAGATTTATTCGGATCACGGTTGTGATTTCGGGAGCTGCACGTCCAATGTGGCTGACGGTAGGCGATGAAAAGGAGAAAATGGTTGACAGTTGGCGATGTAAAAGAAATTAAGCAAATTAAGATTTAAGTAAATGTGATTGGCAATTTAAGGGTTGCCAGTGCTGAATGCGGCGTTTGCATCCAGCGGGGGGAGCGCGTATAAGAGCGGCGGTCAGTAGGGGAGGGGGCAAGATACTTAGAGAGAGTTCATAACTTATATGTGTATGGATGCACATCGTATGCCTCCCACCGTCTCGACCTAAGGCAATTTGGTAACTGGCGCAGCCGGCTCGTACTCCACATCCATTGGAAGGAGGGAACCACGAGTATAATAATCAAAAAGTAAGCGAACAAAGAAGTTATAATATAAATTGTGCATATTACTTATGTACATACATGTATACGTATGTATGTATATACAAGTAAAGAAAGGAAAAGAAATATATACATATGTATGTATATGTTTGGTTCAAACGTACAATGTATTTAAGTGGTGCAAGAAGCGTAGTGCATATACACATGTAAATATATGAAATAAGAGAAATTCATTAAACAAATAAGGGGATATAATACAAAATTAATGTGTATATAAGTGGCGTCATGTGGCTTGCAGTTAATTTCGGTGAAATTGTGTGAGTGTGCGTTCGAACTTCTGTGGTCGGCTCGATGCAACCAGATCGCCTGTGTTGAAACTAGAGGTGCGCGCGGGCCGTGCTTTTTTTCGTGGCCCGCGGGCTTTTGCCAAAAAAAACGTGCTCGTGCCTAAAAATCGAGTTTCGTTCGGGTTCGTGCGGGCCCGGGCCTAAGAAAAAAAATCGAAACGCACAATCGGTGGGACTCGTGATATGATAGTTAGGCCATGGATTTTAAAAAAATTCATGGTCTATTGTGTTTGTCAGAACGGAAATGTGCGTAACAGGCAGAAGGAGGCATCTCCGACCCCATAAACTAAATTTATTCTGAATCAGTATCAGTAGCCGAGTCGATTGAGCCATGTCTGTCTGTCCGTCTGTCTGTCTGTCTGTCTGTCTGTCTGTCTGTCTGTCTGTCTGTCTGTCTGTCTGTATGAACACCTGGATCTCAGAAACTGTAAGAGCTAGAGTCATCAAATTTTGTGACAACATACGTATATATTGCAGTATCTCAAAGTTTTTTTAAAATTTGGACACGTCCGTTCCCGCCTCTATAAATCAGTAATAACTATAAATAAGTGAGATATAATACGAAGTTCAAATCTAGCGTCAGACACACAGCATTTTATTAAACTTTTTATTTGCATTGTATGGTAACAGAATTGGTTCACAATGCAGCTTTGCCGATGGGCTAAGGAGTGAGGCAATGGCCGAGTGGTTAGAGTGGAGGACGGCTGCGTGAGAGTGCGTGAGTTTAACTCCCGGTTGAGGTGGGTGCGAATTTTCATTGATTAAATATTTCTTATTTTATTTTGTTTATTTATTTTATTCTAATAAACTAAAAGAAAAGTTACAGTCAAAAAATTAAATTATTTAATTAAATTTCAATAAAAATAAAAAAAATATTCATTACTTTGTTTTCATATGAAACACAATCAAATTATAATACCTATAAATAATATTAATTATTTATAAATAAAGTTAAGTATTTTTATATTATTCAGCACGCATCAAAAAAACGCGAACTAATGCGTTCTTCAATGCCGTCACTCTTTCCGTATTTTGTCTGTTATGACTTTGCGAGTTCAGTAAGATTCCAATTGGATGTTTCCTATTTTGTTTTGCCCTCAATATTTTGCAATTGGAATGCTAAAAAATAACAGAGATCATGAGCCCTTGTAAAGTTATGAATGTGCGACTGGGACGCCCATACATACACTGCTGGTCTTAGGTTGAAGTAATGAATATTTTTTTTATTTATATTGAAATTTAATTAAATAATTTAATTTGTTTGACTGTAACTTTTCTTTTAGTTTATTAGAATAAAATAAATAAACAAAATAAAATAAGAAATATTTAATCAATGAAAATTCGCACCCTCCTCAACCGGGAGTTGAACTCACGCACTCTGTCGCGGCCGTCCGCCACTCTAACCACTCGGCCATTGCCTCACTCCTTATCCCATCGGCAAAGCTGCATTGTGAACCAATTCTGTTACCATACAATGCAAATAAAAAGTTTAATAAAATGCTGTGTGTCTGACGCTAGATTTGAACTTCGGTATGCTTGCGTAAATTAGATATGCTTAAGTATATATGTTCAAAGTGAGTTTAATTCGTATTATATGTCACTTATGTATAGTCCGATTTAAATGAAATTTTCACATAACGTCCGTGGCAAGGTATTTGTTATGTAAGATATACAACTTTGTTTGTTGAGCTAATATTGTAGTTTTTAAATAGTTATTACTGATTTATAGAAGCGGTAAGGGGGCGTGTCCAAATTTTAAAAAAATTTGATACACTGCAATATATACGTATGTTGTCACAAAATTTGATGACTCTAGCTCTTACAGTTTCTGATATCCAGGTGTTCATACTGACAGACAGACAGACAGACGGACAGACAGACATGGCTCAATCGACTCGGCTACTGATACTGATTCAGAATATATATAGTTTATGGGGTCGGAGATGCCTCCATCTGCCTGTTACGCACATTTCCGTTCCGACAAACACAATAGACCATGAATTTTTTTAAAATCCATGGCCTAAATACAAACGCTACAGTCAGGAGCTGACTGTATAAGGCCATGGATTACCATAGTATACCGTAGGCAATAAGTATTCGAGGTTCGATTCAATAAGTATTCGAGGTTCAATTGCTGCCGCGATCAGCATGTGAAATTCTTTTGTATTTCATAATTTTTTTAAATAAATTAAAAGCTCAAAAACATTAAAGAGGGGCGACGGCGGTAGGCGATTTTTAAGTTTTAGTTACGCAATGTATGTGATTAGAACTTAGTTTTCTTTCGTCGGTACACAACAGCAACTGCAAAACTAATTGTACATATTTATGTATGTACATATATACAATCGTGCAATAATGTGTGTTGAAGTGGGACGCCAATACATACATGTGGATATGCAGACATGTATGTATGGGCGTCCCACATTCATAACTTTACAAGGGCTTATGATCTATCTCTGGTATTTTCTAGCATTCTCATTGCAAAATATTGAGAGCAAATCAAAATAGGAAACATCCAATTGGAATCTTACTGAACTTGCAAAGTCATAACAGACAAAATACGGAAAGCGTGACGTCATTGAAGAACACATTAGTTCACGTTTTTTTATGCGTGCTAAATAATATAAAAATACTTAACTTTAATTATAAATAATTAATATTATTTATAGCTATTTTAATTTGATTGTCTTTCATATGAAAACAAAGTAATGAAAATTTTTTTTTATTTTATTTTAATTTTATTTAAATTTTATTTAATTAGATTGACTGTAACTTTTGTTTTGGTTCTTAGAATAAAATAAATAAACAAAATAAAATAAGAAATAATTAATAAATGAAAATTCGCACCCGCCTTAACCGGGAGTTGAACACACGAACTCTCTCCCAGCCGTCCGCCACTCTAACCATACGGCCATTGCCTCACTCCTTGGCCCATCGGCAAAGCTGCATTGTGAACCAATTCTGTTACCATACAATGCAAATAAAAAGTTTAATAAAATGCTGTGTGTCTGACGCTAGATTCGAACTTCGGTATGCTTGTGTAAATTAGGTCTGCTTAATTATATATGTTCAAAGTGAGTTTAATTCGTATCATATCTCACTTATTTATAGTCAGATTTTAATGAAATTTTCACATAACGCCCGTGGCAAGGTATTTGTCATGTAAGATATACAATTTGGTTGTTGAGTTAATATTGTAGTTTTTAAATAGTTATTACTGATTTACAGAGGCGGGAAGAGGCGTGTCCAAATTTAAAAAAAACTTTGAGACACTGCAATATATACGTATGTTGTCACAAAATTTGATGACTCTAGCTCTTATAGTTTCTGAGATCCAGGTGTTCATACAGACAGACAGACAGACAGACAGACAGACAGACGGACAGACAGACATGGCTCAATCGACTCGGCTACTGATACTGATTCAGAATATATTCATATTCAGATTCAGTTTATGGGGTCGGAGATGCCTCCTTCTGCCTGTTACGCACATTTCCGTTCCGACAAACACAATAGACCATGAATTTTTTTAAAATCCATGGCCTAAAAATACAAACGCTACAGTCAGAAGCTGACTGTATAAGGCCATGGATTACCATAGTATACCGTAGGCAATAAGTATAGGTATGCATTTCTAGCGCGTACCAAATTTCATTATATGTGCTTCTTATTGATTTTTTGGCACAAACTAAGAATGCATATTGCGTCTTGTCGTTTTGTCTAATGTCTCACCATTTTTGACAACTGCGATAGATGTTCAGTGGCTGAGTGGACTATGTCTCGGACTCTAAGACCACTGATATTGAGCGTGTTCGAGGTTCGATTGCTGCCGCGATCAACATGTGAAATTCTTTTGTATTTCATAATTTTTTTTAAATAAATTAAAAGCTCAAAAACATTAAAGAGGGGCGACGGCGGTAGGCGATTTTTAAGTTTTAGTTACGCAATGTATGTAATTAGAACTTAGTTTTCTTTCAACACAACAGCAACTGCAAAACTAATTGTACATATTTATGTATGTACATATATACAACCGTGCAATAATGTGTGTTGAAGTGGGATGCCAATACATATGTACATGTGGATATGCAGACATGTATGTATGGGCGTCCCACTCGCACATTTATAACTTTACAAGGGCTTATGATCTATCTCTGGTATTTTCTAGCATTCCAATTGCAAAATATTGAGAGCAACATCCAATTGGAATCTTACTGAACTTGCAAAGTCATAACAGACAAAATACGGAAAGAGTGACGGCATTGAAGAACGCATTAGCTCGCGTTTTTTTGATCCGTGTTAAATAATATAAAAATACTTAACATTAATTATAAATAATTAATATTATATATAGCTACATATTATAATTTAATTGTCTTTCATATGAAAACAATGTAATGAAAATCTTTTTTATTTTTATTGAAATTTAATTAAATAATTTAATTTGATTGACTGTAACTTTTCTTTTGGTTTTTAGAATAAAATAAATAAACGAAATAAAATATGAAATAATTAAAAAATGAAAATTCGCACCCGCCTCAACCGGGAGTTGAACACACGAACTCTCTCCCAGCCGTCCGCCACTCTAACCACTCGGCCATTGCATTGCCTCACTCCTTGGCCCATCGGCAAAGCTGCATTGTGAACCAATTCTGTTACCATACAATGCAAATAAAAAGTTTAATAATATGCTGTGTGTCTGACGCTAGATTCGAACTTCGGTATGCTTGCGTAAATTAGGTCTGCTTAATTATATATGTTCAAAGTGAGTTTAATTCGTATCATATCTCACTTATTTATAGTCCGATTTTAATGAAATTTTCACATAACGCCCTTGGCAAGGTATTTGTCATGTAAGATATACAACTTTGGTTGTTGAGTTAATATTGTAGTTTTTAAATAGTTATTACTGATATACAGAGGCGGGAAGAGGCGTGTCCAAATTTTAAAAAAACTTTGAGACACTGCAATATATACGTATGTTGTCACAAAATTTGATGACTCTAACTCTTATAGTTTCTGAGATCCAGGTGTTCATACCATAGCTCGCAAATAACTGTGAACCGTTTTTATACCCTTCGACCATTGAAAATGGTCAAAAAAGGGTATACTAACTATGTGCAAATGTATGTAACAGGAAGAAGGTGGCGTGGCTGACCCCATAAAGTATATATATTCTTACTCAAGATCACTAGGCGAGTCGATTGAGCCATGTCTGTCTGTCTGGATGTCCGGATGTCCGTCTGACCAGATGAACACACAGATCTCAGCTATTATAAATGCTAGATTCACCAAATTTGAAATGAAGGTTCCTATGTACTCGGCGCAGATCAAGTTTATTTCAAATGTTAGGTGCCACGCCCACCGCCCCTACAAATCAATAATTTAATTTTTGAACTCAATTTGTAAGCGCTGTATCCCACTGTCGGGTTTTGCGCGACTGTTGCTTTTCTTACTGGTTCGTTTTGCGGTCTGCACACGAACACAACCGAAAAAGACGATGCGCGTGTGCTCTCGCTCTGAACAGAACTTTTCGTTTCTCTTTGTTTTGGTTTTCGGTCAACTGTTCTCAGTCGCGTGGTTCTTGTTATGCTCACTCAACAACAACTCAGAGAGAGCGAGCCAACTGAACGCTCGCTCGTTGAGGGTCAGCAGAAGAGCGAAAAAACGAAAGACTCATCGTAAACGGTCTTTTGTCTTCAGTGACTTTTAAACAAAGCTTAGCAACAATTTTAACATATTTTTATTAGATGTAAACATTAGATTTATTACTTATTCAGTATTAAGCTTTACAACTAGTAGCGAATTAACATTTTCTGCACTTAAAGAGCTTCGTCGCTCGCTTAAAATGTAATGAAGCGCTGAAAAGGCCCTCTCAACAGACACCTGAGTCGCCGGTGTAGCCAGTACAACGTGTGCGAGCTCATTCAGGTGTGGCGACTGCAGCTTAATATCAGTAAAATACTGCAAAATGTTCGCATTTAGTGGCAAACATTCATAAGGTCGAAATTTTCTATGTCAGCATAGATCTGGACCAGATTTTTAGATGCAGGCTCTTTTTAGTTTCGGAGATTGTCTGTACGCCATCCAAATAGGCGGAAAACAGAGACTCTTCTTTGTCAGCACATTCACTACCGTCAGATGTGAGCTCCTTCTTCTGGTCTTGGATATAACCCTCGCATGATGGCGCACATTGTGGTGGGGAATGCACCTTAAATAAAAACTAAATTTGAACATATTTTTTGCAATGTTAGTTTAGAACAATTGTGAGTTTTTGACATGGATAATATACTTTGTTAAAACATTTAATAGCAATTAACAACAACAAAACAGGACCTTAACTTCAAACACACGTAGCCTTACTTGTTTTAGCTCAAATAAACGATATGCTATTTTTTTTTTTTTTTAGATTTAGCTTTGCTAAGCATTTTTGCTGGTCATTTAAGATGCAATTGACGCGTGGATCAATGTAGATTGCAGCTAACATCGCATCATTTTCAAGTAACTTAAATTCTCGAATTTTGATCTGTCCTAGTATGGATTTTAAAAAAATTCATGGTCTATTGTGTTTGTCGGAACGGAAATGTGCGTAACAGGCAGAAGGAGGCATCTCCGACCCCATAAACTATATATATTCTGAATCAGTATCAGTAGCCGAGTCGATTGAACCATGTCTGTCTGTCCGTCTGTCTGTCTGTATGAACACCTGGATCTCAGAAACTATAAGAGCTAGAGTCATCAAATTTTGTGACAACATACGTACATATATATTGCAGTGTCTCAAAGTTATTTTAAAATTTGGACACGCCTCTTCCCGCCTCTGTAAATCAGTAATAACTATTTAAAAACTACAATATTAACTCAACAAACAAAGTTGTATATCTTACATGACAAATACCTTACCACGGGCGTTATGTGAAAATTTCATTAAAATCGGACTATAAATAAGTGAAATATGATACGAATTAATCTCACTTTGAACATATATAATTAAGCAGACCTAATTTACGCAAGCATACCGAAGTTCGAATCTAGCGTCAGACACACAGCATATTATTAAACTTTTTATTTGCATTGTATGGTAACAGAATTAGTTCACAATGCAGCTTTGCCGATGGGCCAAGCAGTGGGGCAATGACCGAGTGGTTAGAGTGGCGGACGGCTGGGAGAGAGTTCGTGTGTTCAACTCCCGGTTGAGGCGGGTGCGAATTTTCATTTTTTAATTATTTCATATTTTATTTTGTTTATTTATTTTATTCTAAAAACCAAAAGAAAAGTTACAGTCAATCAAATTAAATTATTTAATTAAATTTCAATAAAAATAAAAAAGATTTTCATTACATTGTTTTCATATGAAATACAATCAAATTATAATATGTAGCTATAAATAATATTAATTATTTATAATTAATGTTAACTATTTTTATATTATTTAACACGGATCAAAAAAACGCGAGCTAATGCGTTCTTCAATGCCGTCACTCTTTCCGTATTTTGTCTGTTATGACTTTTCAAGTTCAGTAAGATTCCAATTGGATGTTGCTCTCAATATTTTGCAATTGGAATGCTAGAAAATACCAGAGATAGATCATAAGCCCTTGTAAAGTTATGAATGTGCGAGTGGGACGCCCATACATACATGTCTGCATATCCACATGTACATATGTATTGGCATCCCACTTCAACACACATTATTGCACGATTGTATATATATATGTACATACATAAATATGTACAATAAGTTTTGCAGTTGCTGTTGTGTTGAAAGAAAACTAAGTTCTAATTACATACATTGCGTAACTAAAACTTAAAAATCGCCTACCGCCGTCGCCCCTCTTTAATGTTTTTGAGCTTTATAATTTATTTTAAAAAAATTATGAAATACAAAAGAATTTCACATGTTGATCGCGGCAGCAATCGAACCTCGAACACTCTCAATATCATTGGCCGCCTTAGAGTCCGGGACATAGTCCACTCAGCCACTGAACATCTCTCGCAGCCGTCGAAAATGACATTAGACAAAACGACAAGACGTAATATGCATTCTTAGTTCGTGCCAAAAAAATCAAGAAGAAGGACATATAATGAAATTTGGTAAGCGCTAGAAATGCATACCTATACCTATTGCCTACGGTATACTATGGTAATCCATGGCCTTATACAGTCAGCTCCTGACTGTAGCGTTTGTATTTTTAGGCCATGGATTTTAAAAAAATTCATGGACTATTGTGTTTGTCGGAACGGAAATGTGCGTAACAGGCATCTCCGACCCCATAAACTATATATATTATGAATCAGTATCAGTAGCCGAGTCGATTGAGCCATGTCTGTCTGTCCGTCTGTCCGTCCGAATGAACACCTGGATCTCGGAAACTATAAGAGCTAGAGTCATGAAATTTTGTGACAACATACGTATATATTGCAGTGCCTCAAAGTTTTTTGAAATTTGGACACACCCCTTCCCGCCTTAGAAAATCAGTAATAACTATTTTAAAACTACAATATTAGCTCAACAACCAAAGTTGTATATCTTACATGACAAATACCCTGCCACGGACGTTATGTGAAAATTTCATTTAAATCGGACTATAAATAAGTGAGATATGATACGAATTAAACTCACTTACAAATCTAGCGTCAGACACACAGCATTTTATTAAACTTTTTGTTTGCATTGTATGGTAACAGAATTGGTTCACAATGCAACTTTGCCGATGGGCCAAGGAGTGAGGCAATAGCCGAGTGGTTAGAGTGGCGGACGGCTGCGAGAGAGTGCTTGAGTTCAACTCCCGGTTGAGGCGGGTGGGAATTTTTTTTTTTTTATTAATTGTTTTGTTTATTTTATTTTAATTTAATTTGTTTTTTTTTTTATTTTATTCTAATAAACTAAAAGAAAAGTTACTGTCAAACAAATTAAATTATTTAATTATTTAATTAAATTTCATTTGTAATGGCCTCCCCGTGGTGTTCCCTGGGTTCTGATTATATTTGATAATCGGTAGCAAATTCGAGCGGCGATTCCATACCGTTAAAATTTTTATTACGGTATAATATGATAATCCATGGCCTTGTACAGTCAGCACCTGACTGTAGCGTTAGTATTTTTTTCAATGTTTTACATATTTATCGCCTTGTGCCCATCACTTTTGCTACCAAATTGCACATCACTTATATAAAATATCAGTGAAGTGAAGGCATATACAATGTCGCGACAGGAAATACAAAATTCAATTGATATCAAAAGTGATAAAACTAAATTAATTCCAAATAACAAAGGGCGCAGTAATGTGTGGCAAACATTCGAATTAATCGAATTCAACAATAAAATAGTTGATTTTGTATGCTGCCGCGAATGCAAGAACGTAATTGCATATGCATCTAGGCATGGAACGGACACACTTACCCGACACAGATGTGTTTTGGCGGCAAATGAAAATGCCAACCAACCCAGAATCGATTCGCTTCCATTATTTGCCAAAAAAACGGTGCCCAATCGTTCGAAGAAAATTCTGGAGAGAAAACAGCTCGCATTGGTTGCAAAAGATCTACATTCGTTTTCCGTAACTGAAAGTTAGTACTACGAAAATAGTCAGATGTTGTGAATGATTCATTTTTTCAATTGGCAGGCAATGGCTTTCGCGACTATTGCCAAGAGCTTTTGGATATTTTATCAGTGTATGGCAAACAGGACTTCGCTGATTTAGTCACATCGCGCAAAACGTTGTCATCTACAATTATGAGCCGAGAGTACGAAAGCCTAAAAAGTGAAGTGCGGTCCAAAATAAAAGGTCAACAATTGGCATTTACAACAGATATGTGGACGGACAACTACACGCAAAGAAACTTCATTTCGCTGACGGCTCACTACGTGGATGAGTCATTTAAGCTGCAAGTGGCTTTGCTAGGGATAAAAGAGTTCACAGATGATAAGAAGACAGGCGAGAAGATCCTCAATAACGTTAAGGAAATATTGGTAGAGTACAGTTTGGATTCTAATATCGAGAAATGTATTTTTGTTACGGACAATGGGGCAAATGTGGTTGCTGCCTTTAAAAGCTACAAAAGATTATCGTGTGCATGCCACAATTTAAACCTGGCTATGGATGACATATTTGAAAAAAATCCCCTTCCTCCAATTAAGTCCTTAATAGAATGTTGCAAAAATCTTGTTAAATATTTTAAACATTCGAATTTGAATAACAAACTGTCTAAGACCTTAAAGCAAGAAATACGTACGCGTTGGAACTCGGTGTTTATTATGTTAGACAGCATTAAATCAGTGAAAGAAGAAATAAAAGTAATTTTATTAGAAAGAGATGAGCTCAATCGAATATCCGGACTAGATTTTTCATTGCTCGACAGCTTACTGCATTTTTTAAAACCGTTTAAAGATTGTTCGGAGGCACTAAGATCCGATACGCAACCTACCATGGACACTTTTTGTTTGTGGTCGGAGAAATTATTGAAGGTGTGCGCCACTGAAATGCTCAATTCTGAAATCATAATGCGGCTAAAAAATAATACGTTAAATTCTTTAAATAAAAGATTTGCACCATCAACGGCACATTATGTTGGCCTCTTCTTAAATCCTCCCTTCAAGGAAATGCGTTTCTTATCGCCAAAAGTTAAGGAGAATGTCATGGTAACGGTCAAAGCAATGCTTTCAGAAATTATAAATGATGAGGAGGCCTCAAATGAGTTTGTGGAATTAAGAACTGCAAGCCCAGATGAAAAGGGGTCAGGACTGTTTGCAGAATTTCAAGATAACAAATTTTCAAAAAAACCAAAGTTACAATTAAATTATTTTGATATTGAAATCGAAAAATATTTAAATGGCTGTGCAGCCATTTCAGACCAAAATGTGTTAGAATTTTGGAAATGTAGTGACCTCAAATTAATGAAAAGACTTGCCCGTTACATTTTAGCCATTCCGGCAAGCTCAGCGACGAGCGAAAGATTATTTTCTACCTCTGGAATAATATTAAATGAGCGTCGTACACGTTTAAAAAGTTCAAACTTAGAAAAAATTTTATTTTTAAATAAGAACTTAACATAAGTTATGTTTAAAAACCTGTATATTATAACACTGTTATTATTAATAAGAATTGGACTTAACTAAATTTCTTTGTATATTACATACTATAAATTAAAAAAAATTGCATGGGTTTTTTAGGCCATGGATTTTAAAAAAAATCATGGTCTATTGTGTTTGTCGGAACGGAAATGTGCGTAACAGGCAGAAGGAGGCATCTCCGACCCCATAAACTATATATATTCTGAATCAGTATCAGTAGCCGAGTCGATTGAGCCATGTCTGTCTGTCCGTCTGTCCGTCTGTCTGTCTGTATGAACACCTGGATCTCAGAAACTATAAGAGTTAGAGTCATCAAATTTTGTGACAACATACGTATATATTGCAGTGTCACAAAGTTTTTTTAAAATTTGGACACGCCTCTTCCCGCCTCTGTAAATCAGTAATAACTATTTAAAAACTACAATATTAACTCAACAACCAAAGTTGTATATCTTACATGACAAATACCTTGCCACGGGCGTTATGTAAAAATTTCATTAAAATTGGACTATAAATAAGTGAGATATGATACGAATTAAACTCACTTTGAACATATATAATTAAGCAGACCTAATTTACGCAAGCATACCGAAGTTCGAATCTAGCGTTAGACACACAGCATATTATTAAACTTTTTATTTGCATTGTATGGTAACAAAATTGATTCACAATGCAGCTTTGCTGATGGGCCAAGGAGTGAGGCAATGGCCGAGTGGTTAGAGTGGCGGATGGCTGGGAGAGAGTTCGTGTGTTCAACTCCCGGTTGAGGCGGGTGCGAATTTTCATTTTTTAATTATTTCTTATTGTATTTTGTTTATTTATTTTATTCTAAAAACCAAAAGAAAAGTTACAGTCAATCAAATTAAATTATTTAATTAAATTTCAATAAAAATAAAAAAGATTCTCATTACATTGTTTTCATATGAAAGACAATCAAATTATAATAACTATAAATAATATTAATTATTTATAATTAATTTTAAGTATTTTTATATTATTTAAGACGCATCAAAAAAACGCGAACTAATGCGTTCTTCAATGCCGTCACTCTTTCCGTATTTTGTCTGTTATGACTTTGCAAGTTCAGTAAGATTCCAATTGGATGTTGCTCTCAATATTTTGCAATATTTTGATCATAAGCCCTTGTAAAGATATGAATGTGCGAGTGGGACGCCCATACATACATGTCTACATATCCACATGTAAATTAATCAAACCGTTTCTAGGAGTTTGAAAAAAATATATTTTATTTGAGGAGTACGACTCCGTTTCTTCTGTGTACAAAATTAAGACTAAATTTACAATATTGTTCTGAGGCCAAAGTAGCCTTTGAAGATCTCAAAGCTTCTGCTGATCGAGCTAAAGCTTTAAGCTCGTGATGCTGTTTGGACGAAGGAGGATTTGTTTACAAATTAACATTGTGTGTTTTGCGCGCTAGGCTTATTATTCTCAAGAAAAGTTTGTTAACATTGATTGTTTTACGCGCTAGGCTTTTTATTCTCAAGAAGAGTTTGTTTACAAATAGACCTTGAGTGTTTTGCGCGCTAGGCTTTTTAAGCTGCGTGGGTGGTTTATTGATTCCACAAAATACCGAAATATGGGGGGCTGAGAATGAATTGTCAAGAGTCCGAAAAGACTATGAAAAGTTGTTTAAAATTTGCATAAGGAACGCTAAGTAACTGAGGGTGATAACTCCCCCTTTCTTAAAATGAATCGTCCCCGATTCTAAAGCGTTTCTGATAATTGGTCCACTTTATCGCTTAATGATTTTAAAGTGTCAGGGTCAACTTCTGATTTTTGAATAGTGTTACGTTTAGTAACTAAGGAATATTTAGCTTTTATGAAGTTAAAGATGTTCAAAAATAAATTGGGGAAAAGGTACTTAAGAAGCTTTGACATACAGAATACAAGCATGATTAAAATTATTACAAATGTTATTTCAAAATGATTATGCTTAAGTGGTATAATAATTTGTGATAATATATTTGTATTTTGAATTTTAAGTTCGGAATTGTTGCTTTGTAAATATTCTGTTATCAGGTAATTTTTAAATCTATTGTTTTCGATATATTTTAACAGTTTTTGTTTATTATTGGTATAAGTTATATTATTGATATCAACAATGTTTTGAAAACTAACTACATAAATGCCTGTAACAAATTTGTGGTTGATATAGTTTGAACCGGATACTAGAACAGCACCGTCTGTAATAATTTCTACAGGTTTTTTTCTTTCTTTGATTTTATTGCAAACTGCATATTTTTTATTAAGCATATCTACAAAGCAATTGTCTTTTTCTTGAATTTGACCAAAATTATTAAATAATTGTTTTTTGAAAGTTTTAATTGGGTAATAAGTGTCGTTGGATTTAGCGACTTTGTCATCTATAATTAATTTACCGTTTGCTTGAGATATGGCTATTGCGTGAAAAAACTTACAACTATGTTTTACAATGGGATATCTTATGTAATATATAATTAAACCTTTGTGCGATATAATTGAAAAAAAAGAAACATCCATTAGGTCTATTATAGTTATGTTATATTTTTCGTGAGTAAATATATCTGTCACATCGTGGTTGTTTAGAATGAGTCGAGTGACAATAATTTTAATCTCTGTTTTTTAATAGTAAATACTCCATCTAAATTTGAGTTTTCTAGTAAATTGAATTTCCTTAAAAATTGCAGAATTGATTAAGTTTTGTTGATTGTTGTTTTCGACCAAGTCATTGATTTTGTTTTGAATTGTGATTAAGTCATTGTGATCTGGCGTACCAGTTATCCATTTAAAAATGGTGCCTAGTTCATTAATACTTCTTTTAATTATTTTATGTGGTGTAAGTTGAGAAAAAAGGGAACTGGCTAATTTTAAATTCAAATAAAAATCCCAATCTACGCTGATGTTTCTATCCTTCACGTACTTTAACTCTTCTTCGATAATATATTTATAAAAACTTAAGTTAGTTACGTGTAAAAATTCTCCATAAGTTTCATATAAAAATATGTTGTATGCGTCTTCAAGTAAGACATATTCCTCGTTCGAGTAGTTTATAATATTAGAAATTGTTGAACCCAGTAATATTGGGGTAAGTAGTATATATAAAATGTTCATGCTAAAAACAAAAAATAAGAAAAATGCAAAATTTGATTAAAACTTAATGTTATCTTTATGAATTATTCGATTCTTGTTATTTATGATAACCTTATTTACTAAATCTTCCTTTACTGTTTGTTTTTTATATCTAGGTTGTAGTTTATTTCTTTCCCCATGCTTCTTTTCATAAATTATGTCTCCTACTTCATAATTTTTTGGTGTCCTGTTTTGATTGTGGTATTCTAACATTTTAGTTTGAAGTGTTTCCAATTTGTTGGGTAAGTGGATGTGATCAATTTTGTTAAACATAATGTCATTGGGTTTATTCTGTGTGGAAGATTGTATGGTGTTATTATATTCTCTGACAGCGCGATAAACTATTTCTTTATGGTCTAGAAGATTGTATTCTTCCTGAATACAGCGTGAAATTTCAATTAATGTTGAGTGTACTCTTTCTACTTGGCCATTGGTGAAACTATGTCTGGGATCTGCATAAAAAATGGTTAAGCCAGCACGCTCTATTGATGATTTGAATTGGGCGGAAGAGAAACTAGGCTCATTGCCCATCATTATGGACTTGGCAAAAGGAAATGGTTGAATTAGTTCAAGAATTTTAAATTCCATATTGTATTTATTTTGAATTTCCTTAACTATTAAATACTTAGAGTAAGCATCAATACAAGTTAAAAAAATACAAACGCTACAGTCAGGAGCTGACTGTATAAGGCCATGGATTATCATAGTATACCGTAGGCAATAGGTATAGGTATGCATTTCTAGCGCGTACCAAATTTCATTACATGTGCTTCTTCTTGATTTTTTTGGCACAAACTAAGAAAACATATTGCGTCTTGTCGTTTTGTCTAATGTCTCACCATTTTCGACAACTGCGATAGATGTTCAGTGGCTGAGTGGACTATGTCCCGGACTCTAAGACCACTGATATTGAGTGTGTTCGAGGTTCGATTTCTGCCGCGATCAACATGTGAAATTCTTTTGTATTTCATAATTTTTTTAAAATAAATTAAAAGCTCAAAAACATTAAAGAGGGGCGACGGAGGTAGGCGATTTTTAAGTTTTAGTTACGCAATGTATGTAATTAGAACTTAGTTTTCTTTCAACACAACAGCAACTGCAAAACTAATTGTACATATTTATGTATGTACATATATACAATCGTGCAATAATGTGTGTTGAAGTGGGATGCCAATACATATGTACAAGTTATCACCCTCAGTTACTTAGCGTTCCTTATGTAAATTGTAAACAACTTTTCATAGTCTTTTCGGACTCTTGACAATTCATTCTCAGCCCCCCATATTTCGGTATTTTAAACAATTTCCATTGAGTCACGAGTAACTCTTCGTGGAATCAATAAACCACCCACGCAGCTTAAAAAGCCTAGCGCGCAAAACACTCAAGGTCTATTTGTAAACAAACTCTTCTTGAGAATAAAAAGCCTAGCGCGCAAAACACTCAATGTTAACAAACTTTTCCTGAGAATAATAAGCCTAGCGCGCAAAACACCCAATGTTCATTTGTAAACAAATCCTCCTTCGTCCAAACAGCATCACGAGCTTAAAGCTTTAGCTCGATCAGCAGAAGCTTTGACATCTTCAAAGGCTACTTTGGCCTCAGAACAATATTGTAAATTTAGTCTTAATTTTGTACACAGAAGAAACGGAGTCGTACTCCTCAAATAAAATATATTTTTTTCAAACTCCTAGAAACGGTTTGATTAATTGGCGCCCAGACGTGGGGCTCGCGTTAAATTTTTCCAGTTGAATCACGCACAAAAGGATATACGAAATCCTTAAGTGACTTACAAGTGAAAATAACACAAAAAGGAATTAACAACCATAATTCCCAAGTGTCGCGAGTGACCGGTTTCCTGTGTTACAAAGAGAGCAAATATTCAAAACGCTCTTTAAGAACTCACTAACAGACCATTTATTTAAAAGAAAGGAAACTTGAAGTAAATAAAAAGGTGTCCAAGGAAGAGAGCTAATATTCAAAAACGCTCTTTAAATAAAAACTCAAAAGTGCTACTCAAACATACCAAACTTAAACCAAGACGGAAGATTATTAAACTAAACCCAAGAAGGAAGACACCCTCAGCAAGAAGGAAGTCTATTAAACTAAACCCGAGAAGGAAGACACCCTCAGCAAGAAGGAAGACACCCTCAGCAAGAAGGAAGACATTATTATTTAAACTAAGCTGGACGACCTAATAAGCGGTTTTTCAAACTTAAAAATGGCTAATAATTTGACAGCAGATATAATTGCAGAATTAATAGCAACCAAAACTAAAGCCTTAGCAGACGAAATTGCAGAATTAAGGTTACAATTAAATAACAACTCCAATTCAGTTGAAGAGTATCGACCTACTCAAATAAATGATTTGATTAGGTGTGATGAATCATTCGACGTGATCAAATCGTTACCAGAATTTTCAGGTAGTTATGCAGGTTACGTTAGTTGGCGCGAAGCAGCGTGCTCCGCCATGAAGCTTTACAAAGAAGGTAGCCGAAAATATGTAGGTGTCAAGGCACCTACATATTTTCGGCTACCTTCTTTGTAAAGCTTTATGGCGGAGCACGAAACAAAATAACAGGAAAGGCAAATTATACTTTAACCAATTATGGTACAGTACTTAACTTCGATGCAATACTTATACGATTGGACTTTGCTTATAGTGATAGCCGTCCAATTCATTTTATTGAACAGGAACTTAGTGTCTTAAGGCAAGGCAATATGACAGTTCTTGAGTATTACAATTTGGTTAATAAGAAATTAACAATATTAACTAACAAAACAATTATGACATATGGCAACAAAGCCGATGTTGTAAATGAAATGAACTCTAAAAACAGGGAAAACGCATTACGAGTTTTCATTACAGGCCTGAACGGCTGTCTTTCTCAAGTGTTGTTTTCTATTAAACCAGAAAACCTTCCAAATGCGTTAGCTAAAGCTCAAGAGCTAGAGGCTAACTATCAAAGAGCAAATTTTGCTTCCCTCTCAGTCAACGAGTAACTCAAACCCTAAGACTCAAAAGAAGTCTGAAAAGCCAGATCAACAACAAGATAATAATCTACGTTTCAATCAAGGAAACCAAAATAATTATCAACAAACAAATAGGAACGCTTTTGCCCAACCCCCACCGATCCCAATGGAGATCGATAAATCTTTACAGATCCATAATAGACCCCAAGACAACCGTCACAACTCTCACCCGTTGAAGCGGGAGTATACCCAACATTCAACACAACAACAACCGCAGAAAGCAATGCGCGTAAATAATTTGAACGAAGAACATTTTTTAGAGAAAGAAGGGGAGAGCTCCCCTACGTCTTCCGCAGAGACAGAACCTTATGTACAAGACTTAAGTTATTAATAGACACCGGCGCAACAGCGTGCTATATAAGGAAGGGTATTTATCAGAACCTTGAAGAATTAGTAATTAAGAAAAGAATCAAAACAGTTAATGGGTATAGCATGATAACCCACTTTTATAATATAAATATTTTTGGTAGAACCGAATAGTTCTATGAAATCGAAAATCTTGAAGCAGATCTATTGGTCGGTTATAATCTTTTAAAAAAGATGAATGCCATCATAGACCTATCAAAAGAGACGTTAGCTTATAATAACCAAATCGAAAAACTTAATTATGAAAGGCCACCTGAAGACACAGTTGGTAATTTACAGTGTTCGGATATAGATCCGAATGTGTTTACTTACTTGGACTCCCAAAAAGGAAAAAATAGTAGTTTTTTTCCTTTACTCCAAGTGTCCAATATTGAGTCATCAACAAGCGATGACGATAATTCGCGCACTCACGATAATGAAATCGTTAGTAGCCCTAAACGTAGGAGGAAGGTAAAAAAGAGCAGACGCCGTAAGGCCTCAGTATCCTCTTTTATCAGTTCTTCTTCACTACACAAACTACATTCTGTCAACTTCACAGACGACTTTCAAAATCTTGAACAACAAATTATTCAAGAAATATCTACCAAGCATTCGCAAATTCAAACGTGCCTTCCCTTTAGAACTGACATTAAAGGAGAAATAAGGACGTTAAGTGATAATATTTAATATAGTAAGCAATATCCTTACCCCCATTCAGTTAACAATTTTGTTAACAAAGAAATAAACAGGATGTTGGATGAAAATATTATTAGGCCAAGTAAAAGTCCTTGTCCTTACAATTCCCCAGTGTGGGTTGTAGGTAAAAAAGGCTACAATGAAGATGGAAGTAAGAAGAATCGACTAGTAATCGATTTTAAAAAACTTAACGAAAACATAGTACCCGATAGATATCCGATGCCAGATCCATCGGTAATTTTATCCAATTTTGGAAAAGCACGTTTCTTTTCAACTATAGATTTAGAATCAGGTTTCCATCAGATCCTCATGAAGGACGATGACATTGAGAAAACTGCGTTTTCAATTAACAACGGGAAGTATGAATTCCTTCGATTGCCTTTCGGATTGGCGAATGCGCCACGAATCTTTCAACGGGCAATGGATACTATTTTAAGAGAAAAGATTGGAAAAACATGTCACATATATGTGGACGACATAATCGTTTTTTCCGAGACTGCGGAACAACATCTATATGATCTAAAGGAGATCATAGACATACTGTTCGTAGCAAATATGAAAATAAGTATAGAAAAATCTAAGTTCTTCCGGAAAGAAACCGAATTCTTAGGTTACTTAGTATCACATAAGATAATTAAAACTGATTCACAGAAGATAAAAACAATTGTTGAGTATCCACCCCCCCGCAACATTAGAGAGTTGCGTGGTTTCTTAGGATTAACTGGTTACTATAGGAAATTTGTACTAAACTATGCCTCTATAGCAAAACCACTCACTAAACTATTGCAAGGCCATAATGGAATGGTATCTAAGCATAGGTCCAAAAAAATAGAAATTACTTTAGATGAGGAAAGCACTTCAGCTTTTGACAATTTAAAATCCCATTTAACTACACAGGTTGAACTAACTCAACCAGATTATTCGAAAAAGTTTGTCCTAACCACAGACGCGTCCGATGTAGCAATTGGTGCTGTTCTTTCACAAAATAAGAAACCAATCACTTTTATTTCGAAAACTCTCAATAAAACTGAGCAAAACTATGCCACTAACGAGAGGGAACTTTATGCCATATGCATTAAAAAATCTTCGTAACTACTTATATGGAGTAGTTAATTTGGAAATCGTTACCGACCACCAACCACTTTCTTTCGCAGTTTCTGCGCGGAATCCCAATTCCAAAATGAAAAGGTGGCACGCATTTATCGAGGAGTATTCTCCGAAGATATTATACAAGCCAGGTAAAACTAATGTTGTCGCAGATGCTTTGTCCAGGTTACAACTGAACAACATCACTGACCAAAATCACATTTCAGGTAGTTCGTCCGACAGCGGAACTGTCCATTCTGCCGAGAGTAGTTATGAGGAAATCATAGCAGAAACTAACAAGCCTTTAAATCAGTTCAAGCAACAACTGCTTATTTCAAAAAACAAGTTTACCATTCATGAAAAAGTTAGTAATTTTGATAAAACAAGACACAATATAGAATACGACACTGTGGATAATTTAGTAACCATATTAAAGGAATTCTTACAGCCAAACATCGTTACAGGAATTCATTGTACCCCCGAGGACTTATATGAAATCCAAACCAAACTTAAAAATACAAACGCTACAGTCAAGAGCTGACTGTATAAGGCCATGGATTACACAGGCCCACAAAAAAAAAAGTATAGGTATGCATTTCTAGCGCGTACCAAATTTCATTACATGTGCTTCTTCTTGATTTTTTTGGCACAAACTAAGAATGCATATTGCGTCTTGTCGTTTTGTCTAATGTCTCACCATTTTCGACAACTGCGATAGATGTTCAGTGGCTGAGTGGACTATGTCCCGGACTCTAAGACCACTGATATTGAGCGTGTTCGAGGTTCGATTGCTGCCGCGATCAACATGTGAAATTCTTTTGTATTTCATAATTTTTTTAAAATAAATTAAAAGCTGAAAAACATTAAAAAGGGGCGACGGCGGTAGACGATTTTTAAGTTTTAGTTACGCAATTAGAACTTAGTTTTCTTTCAACACAACAGCAACTGCAAAACTAATTGTACATATTTATGTATGTACATATATAAAATCGTGCAATAATGTGTGTTGAAGTGGGATGCCAATACATATCGTATGTACATGTGGATATGCAGACATGTATGTATGGGCGTCCCACTCGCACATTCATAACTTTACAAGGGCTTATGATCTATCTCTGGTATTTTCTAGCATTCCAATTGCAAAATATTGAGAGCAACATCCAATTGGAATCTTACTGAACTTGCAAAGTCATAACAGACAAAATACGAAAAGAGTGACGGCATTGAAGAACGCATTAGTTCGCGTTTTTTTGATGCGTGTTAAATAATATAAAAATACTTAACATTAATTATAAATAATTAACATTATTTATAGCTATTATGATTTGATTGTCTTTCATATGAAAACAATGTAATGAAAATCTTTTTTATTTTTATTGAAATTTAATTAAATAATTTAATTTGATTGACTGTAACTTTTCTTTTGGTTTTTAGAATAAAATAAATAAACGAAATAAAATATGAAATAATTAAAAAATGAAAATTCGCACCCGCCTCAACCGGGAGTTGAACACACGAACTCTTTCCCAGCCGTCCGCCACTCTAACCACTCGGCCATTGCCTCACTACTTGGCCCATCGGCAAAGCTGCATTGTGAACCAATTCTGTTACCATACAATGCAAATAAAAAGTTTAATAATATGCTGTGTGTCTGACGCTAGATTCGAACTTCGGTATGCTTGCGTAAATTAGGTCTGCTTAATTATATATGTTCAAAGTGAGTTTAATTCGTATCATATCTCACTTATTTATAGTCCGATTTTAATGAAATTTTCACATAACGCCCGTGGTAAGGTATTTGTCATGTAAGATATACAACTTTGGTTGTTGAGTTAATATTGTAGTTTTTAAATAGTTATTACTGATTTACAGAGGCGGGAAGAGGCGTGTCCAAATTTTAAAAAAACTTTGAGACACTGCAATATATACGTATGTTGTCACAAAATTTTATGACTTATAGTTTCTGAGATCCAGGTGTTCATACAGACAGACAGACGGACAGACTGTCAGACGGACAGACAGACATGGCTCAATCGACTCGGCTACTGATACTGATTCAGAATATATATAGTTTATGGGGTCGGAGATGCCTCCTTCTGCCTGTTACGCACATTTCCGTTCCGACAAACACAATAGACAATGAATTTTTTTAAAATTTCATTAAAATCGGACTATAAATATGTGAGATATGATACGAATTAAACTCACTTTTCACCACTTCACTTCACTCTTCACTCACTTCTCACCAATTCTGTTACCATACAATGCAAATAAAAAGTTTAATAATATGCTGTGTGTCTGACGCTAGATTCGAACTTCGGTATGCTTGCGTAAATTAGGTCTGCTTAATTATATATGTTCATAATTAAGCAGACCTAATTTACGCAAGCATACCGAAGTTCGAATCTAGCGTCAGACACACAGCATATTATTAAACTTTTTATTTGCATTGTATGGTAACAGAATTGGTTCACAATGCAGCTTTGCCGATGGGCCAAGGAGTGAGGCAATGGCCGAGTAGTTAGAGTGGCGGACGGCTGTGTGTTCAACTCCCGGTTGAGGCGGGTGCGAATTTTTATTTTTTAATTATTTCTTATTTTATTTATTTTATTCTAAAAACCAAAAGAATAGGTAGTCAATCAAATTAAATTATTTAATTAAATTTTAATAAAAATAAAAAAGATTTTCATTACATTGTTTTCATATGAAAGACAATCAAATTATAATAGCTATAAATAATATTAATTATTTATAATTAATGTTAAGTATTTATACCCTTTGACCATTGAAAATGGTCAAAAAGGGTATACTAACTTTGTGCAAATGTATGTAACAGGCAGAAGGCGGCGTGGCAGACCCCATAAAGTATATATATTCATGCCCAGGATCACTAGCCGAGTCGATTGAGCCATGTCTGTCTGTCTGGATGTCCGGATGTCCGGATGACCAGATAAACACACAGATCTCAGCTATTATAAATGCTAGAGACACCAAATTTGGAATGAAGGTTCCTATGTACTCGGCGCAGATCAAGTTTATTTCAAATGTTAGGTGCCACGCCCACCGCCCCCACAAATCAATAATTTAATTTTTGAACTCAATTTGTAAGCGCTGTATAAAAGATACAACTTTCTGACTTTAACATATACTAAGCTGAATGAAATATCTACGTAGTCTCCAAATTACAATCCGATCGGACAATAATCACAGAAGTTATTTAAGAAAGTATGAGCATAAAACCAAGTGCTTCTGTCAGCTAACAAGAGAGGCGGGCGAGCGCGAAGCGCGAGCGCCATCTGTCGGTATTAATTTCAAAGCATGTGCATATGCATATAGTATGTGTATGAATTTAACAAATTAAACTACACGGGAACATAGGTCGAAGGGTATCCCACTGTCGCGTTTTGCGCGACTGTTGCTTTTCTTACTGGTTTTATATTATTTAAGACGCATCAAAAAAACGCGAACTAATGCGTTCTTCAATGCCGTCACTCTTTCCGTATTTTGTCTGTTATGTCTTTGCAAGTTCAGTTAGATTCCAATTGGATGTTGCTCTCAATATTTTGCAATTGGAATGCTAGAAAATACCGGAGATAGATCGTAAGCCCTTGTAAAGTTATGAATGTGCGAGTGGGACGCCCATACATACATGTCTGCATATCCACATGTACATATGTATTGGCATCCCATTTCAACACACATTATTTTATTGTATATATGTACATACATAAATATGTACAATTAGTTTTGCAGTTGCTGTTGTGTTGAAAGAAAACTAAGTTCTAATTACATACATTGCGTAACTAAAACTTAAAAATCGCCTACCGCCGTCGCCCCTCTTTAATGTTTTTGAGCTTTTAATTTATTTTATAAAAATTATGAAATACAAAAGAATTTCACATGTTGATCGCGGCAGCAATCGAACCTCGAACACGCTCAATATCAGTGGTCTTAGAGTCCAGGACATAGTCCACTCAGCCACTGAACATCTATCGCAGTTGTCGAAAATGGTGAGACATTAGACAAAACGACAAGACGCAATATGCATTCTTAGGTTGTGCCAAAAAAATCAAGAAGAAGCACATGCAATGAAATTTGGTACGCGCTAGAAATGCATACCTATACCTATTGCCTACGGTATACTATGATAATCCATGGCCTTATACAGTCAGCTCCTGACTGTAGCGTTTGTATTTTTTCAATCAACCTATTAAATTATTTAAAAAATAGGTCCCAAAGAGTTCTTTACAAACATTCTGTATCTAAGCCAATCTTTGTTACCTCAGGTGTTCCTCAGGGTAGTCATTTGGGTCCTTTACTCTTTAACCTCTTTATTAACGATCTTCCCTCTATTTTGCAATTCTCTAACATTTATATGTATGCTGACGATGTGAAACTTTGCTTTACATACAAGGAGCCGACTTGGAGTTCGGTACAGGTTGATATTGACTCCTTTTGTGATTGGTACAGCTTTAATCTTTTAAGTTTAAATTGTTCTAAGTGTAAAGTAATGACATTTTACCGAAGTAATTTCCACTTTATCTATCCCCTCTTCTAAGAATATCAAATGTCAATGACCTTGGCATTCTTTTTGACCATAAACTGAAATTTGATTCCCATATTACGCAAATTGTTAATATGGCCTCTCGAACCCTTGGTTTCATTAAAAGGTGGGCCAAGGAATTCAATGACCCTTATACAACAAAGTTGCTTTATACCTCCCTTGTTCGCCCGATTCTGGAATATGGTTCTTGCATTTGGTCACCGCAATATCATGTTCACCAAGATAGAATTGAGTCTGTGCAAAAACAATTTTTACTTTTTGCTCTTCGTGGTTTTAACTGGGTCTCCGGAGTTGATTTACCCTCTTATTCTAGTAGACGACTTCTAATAAATTTAACTTCTCTTGCTAACCGCCGCTTAATGTTAGGTGATGTTCCTTGTTAAGTTGATTAAGTATGATATCGATTCCCCGATCTTGCTTAATCAAATTAACTTCTCTATCCCCTCTAGATTAATCCGAAATTTTGCACCTCTTTTGCTTGATTTCTGTAATAACAATTATAGCCTGCATGAGCCTTTCCGAATTCTCTGCTCTGATTACAACAAACTTTCTGGTGTAATTAACTCGGAGAGTTCCCTAATAGCTATTAAAACTGCCATCATTAACTCATTAACATTTAACTCTAACAACTAACCTAACTAACCACTACCGATCTGATTGGGTTTTTTCTGGGTTTCCCCAATCCTCTGCAACAAATGTTGGTTTGGCTAATTTGTTAGTCCCAGTTTCAAAATTTCAAAATTTAAAATTTAACTTCATTTTAAAATGTTACTGTTAAACGTAAACTTTAACTTTAATTTTACTTATATATTACTTTTAATTCATATTTAATTTTATTATACAAAAATGTAATATTAATTTTTAATTTTATATTTTTCATACCTACAGTCGACTGCTCTTAGTTGACTTTAAATAAATAAATAAATAAATAAATAAATAGG
>JAEIFN010000157.1:0-17103 GCA_018903675.1 Zaprionus capensis | reverse complement strand
ATAGGAAGTTTATTAAAGATATGGCCAGAATATCGGAAACCATTGCATTTACAGTCCAATTAAAAGGCAATTTAAAATCTGTTAAGCCAAGCAATAGACCAGGAATATATTGATACATTCGAAAAATGCAAAACCCTTCTTCGCAATGATCCCCTACTACAATATCCAGACCTTTCTAAAAGATTTATCTTAATAACAGACGCAAGTAACGTTGCTCTTGGAGCAGTGCTATCACAAGGACCCTTGGGTTCGGACAAGCCGGTCTGTTTTGCAAGTAGAACATTGTAGGATACAGAACGTAATTATGCCACTATCGAGAAAGAAATGTTAGCAATAATATGGGCTGTTAAATACTTTCGCCCTTACTTGTTTGGAAGATAATTCGTTATAGTAACTGATCATAAGCCACTTACATGGCTGATGAGTTTTAAGGAACCGACCTCCAAAATAGTTAGATGGAGAACGCAATTATTAGAATATGATTACGAAATTTTGTATAAGAGCAGGGTAGAAATCGACATGAACATAAATGATAGTAACTCAATAACAGGGACGTGTGGAGATACAGTCCACTCAGCAGAAGAACACATGGATGATCACATCCATATCTCAGAAAAACACTTAAACGATTTTAACTACGAAATAATATTGAAATATGGTGCTCCTATAAAATCTAAAACTGAAGTTATATTTAAACGAAAAACGAGACAAGTAATTTCTGAACTGTCTTTACAGAACAACGAATTACGGACATTTTAAAGAAAACCTTAGAAGCCAAACAGGACTCTTGCCATTTTTAAACACCGACTGATATTTTTTCAACAAAATACAAGAGAGTTATAAAAAATACTTTTCAAACAATAACATTTTAAGATGTACTATCTTCTTAACCGATTTACTAGAAACACAGAACCAAGAGTTTCAAATTAACAAATATCACACAAATAATAATCATAGAGGTGCAGACGAAACTGTTAAGGCCACATGAAAAGACAATTCTATTTTCCAAATATGAAATCAAAATTGCCCAGACTATAAATAATTGGGATGTCTGTCACACCTTAAAATATAAATGCCACCCCCCAAATATTAAATTCCAAGTAAACGAAACACCTACCATGCCTTTAGATAAAATACGAAGCACACACTGACTGACTTATACTATAAACGGAAAATATGTTGTTACTGTCATTGACAAAAATCAAGAAAGGAAAGAAGCTATCCAGGTAGAAACAGAAGACGTAGTATTTCGTAAGGAAAATAGACGCCATAAGCTCACCCCTAGATTTTCAAAACAGACTATAGCTATTGATGAGGGCGTTACCTTTACTACAAACAAAAGACAAAAAAAATCATAAATCTAAAATTAAGACCCAATTGGGACGCAAGTAGAGAATTCCAAATATAACCTGAATAATAACAAACATACATGGATACGATCAACAGAAAACTCAAATTGCTAAAGAAATAAATACTGTAAATAACAAAAAAAAAATGTTTGGCAGGTACAGTAAAGTAAAGTGTAAAGTAAACGCTAATATAGATTTGACTATGTTACGCTTAAATAAATTGCAGAAACCTTATTAGTGCGAAACTAAAATAATTCCTAAGTTTATATATAAATACAAAAAATAGTCATGAAACCAAAATAAGAAAATGTTTACAACTTAATTTCCTTTTATGTTAAAATACCTATGTTTACATTAGACATTAATCAGTTAACAAATTAATTCATTTGGTACCTATTAATAACACACAAATTATTGTTACATCAAACTGTATAACTTTATAGCGAGTAAGAACACACAAACATTGTAATTTAAGGAAGAATATAATAGAATTCATCATATAAATATGTGAGACCTGCAAAAAGCTATCTTCAATACATCTAACCATGAGGACATCGTCAACATCATGACCCCGCAGCTACCGAACTTACTCAACAATCTGTCAGAAGCTGGTTCCAATTTCGATAAGGATTATGGAAGACAAATACGTGTCAAAAGCTTCAAAAAGTAATTAAATCACAAAAATGTCAGAAATATCTAAAATAAATTGATTGTTGAAATGTAATGAGTACAACAACTAAACTTAATTTGAAAAAAAAAAACAATGAAATAAATGCCCTTTAAGCTATTTAAGAACCCAAAAACAAATATTAAAACAGAACATAAAATATAATTAAATAAATCTTTGGATTAAACGCCCAGCTTTTAACTTGATGGATTGGGTAAATATAATAGCTAAAATCAAGAAACTGCGCGAAGACTTTGATAGATCGTTTAAGTGCCTCAATAAGAGTGCACCAAAAAATAACGATACAAAGATAAAGCATTTAGAGACATTATTAGAGAAATATAACGAGGTCCGTGTCATAATACTTGACCATAATACGAAATTTTCTTCGTCAGACACAAGTAAAAGATATAATATCTAGATTAAGAGAGACTATATTATATGTGTCACAAAAGCACAAGTTTCAAGTACTATTTCCGAATACATTAAATTTCCCAGCTGAACTATTACTAGACATAATTACTGAGGAAAGAGATAGTAAGCCAACAGAAAGTAAAATAGGAAACAATATGGCACAATCAGTAGTAGATTTCCTAAAGACAACCTCGTCTCAATTATTTGAGTACGACGGCAAGGCCGAAAACTACAGTGTTACAAAAACGCTCTGAACCTGTTAGATTCGATAAAAGGAAAACATGAGATTTTAGCAGTTAATGTTATTAAGACCAATTCAATTACATGGTTTCGCCGACGCATCCATGAGAGCCTACGGTGCTTGCGTCTATATACGTAGCAAAACTGCTGAAGGTTACAAGGTTTCGTTGTTGACTTCAAAGTCAAAGGTAGCGCCGCTCAAGACGAAAACACTTCATAGACTTGAGTTATGTGCCGCTCACCTTCTTGCAGATCTTTGCCACAGAATCAAGCCATTATTGAAGATAAATATCGAACGAATCGTCTACTGGTCGGATTCAAAAGTTACTCTTCACTGGATCCGATCTCATCCTTCGTCATTGGCGACGAAAGGCCGAAAACCTACAGAGTTTCAAAGACGCTCTCAACCTGTTAGATTGGATAAAAGGAGAACATGAGACTTTAGCAGTCAATGTCATTAAGACCAAACTAAAAGGTCATGCTAGGAATCTTATTAGCACAGAAAGAACAACACAGGAAATAAAAGATAAACTCTCGAGAACAGTTAGGGGAGAATCTGTTGATGGACTCTCTGCAAAACTGCTAAATCTGCAGCAAAAGCTTAAAAAATCCAACCTCTACACGCAAGAGGTTGAGCAATTAACAAAAGCTCTAGAAGGTGCTTATATTAGTGATGGATTGAATCCAGAACTAGCAAATAAATACAGCACGACCCAAGCCGTCAAGGCAATGACAAAGAATTGCTCGATTGATAGGGTAAAAATTATCATGTGTGGAAGGCAAATTGGTTCACTCACGTTACAGTACTTCTTCTTTATTTCACACGCTAACACAGAATGCTTCTCTTCGTCTTAAAGTTAGTTTTACATTGGTTTAACATAGGCTTAACATAAGTATCGATATACATGGGCTTAACATAGTCATTGTGTTATATAAGTGTCGATATACATAGGCTTAGCATAGTCATCGTGTTATATAAGTATCGATGTACAGTGTGACCCTCTACCAGCCTACTACAATTCGGCCATCCTGACGATAAGGATCCCCTGATCCTGGTTTCTTATGAGCTAAACATTTATGTTGTAACAATTTGTTCGTTTCTATGGTAAACTTATCAAATAACAGTTATTAAGTATTTTTTAAGAATTTGTTCGTTTTCCTATCCAAGGTCTTATGTTTTGAGCACTCCATACACCCTTGTAATGATTTCGAGAAACTTGAAACCCTTCAACATCCTTTAGCAAGAATCTGTCATTGCGAAGTATTTTAGCAATTACGTACGGGTCTTTGTTCTTTGGGATCAACTTCCTAGCAACTTCCGCAGTACTGTCAAAATTTTTTACCATTACGTAGTCTCCTTTACTATAATCCCTTGGCTTTTTCTTTGTTTTATCGTAATATGTTTCATTATACGCCTGTGCTCGATTTTGGTTCTCCATTGCTTTTTTTCTAATTTCCTCTACGTTTTCTGCCTGAACTGTGTCGTTAATTTCTTCTAAATTCTCCCTAAGTTCATCAATAATTTGACCTTTCTGTTCTACACCAAAAAGCATTTTACTAGGAACTTGTTTAATACTTCTGAGTACAGTGTTATTAAGTGCATATTCTACTTGTTCGATTACATTATCCCAGTGTACACCATTTTCAGGCTCAGTTAACTTTGCTATCATTGGCCCTATAGTCCTGTTTATGCGTTCCACTTGCCCATTTGCTTGCGGAGAACCTGTTGCAATTTTCAGATGTTTGATGTTTGTTTCTGTTAGAAATTGTGCGAATTCGTTCGATGTGAAACAACTACATACCTCTATCTGATACTATACATTTTGGTTTGCTTTATGCCCTAAAATAATTGGATAAAGCTTTAAGAACTTCTTTTGTGCTTCTTGTTTTTGTTGTATATAATCTAACAAATTTCGTAAAACCATCTATTATTAGAAATATGTGCTTATTGGCTCTTCCTGCCGCTACTGGTCCGTAATGGTCGATGTGCAATAATTCAAACGGCTTATCATCTTTAGGAATGCTGTGTAAGAAACCTTCCGATTTTCCAGAGTTTGGAGAAAATGCCACACATTTTAGGCAATTCTCAATGTGGTTTTTGCATTTTTCCTTGATGTTTTTGAACCAATAACTTCTCGAAATAGCATCTATCATCTTATCCCTACCAATGTGACCAAGTTCATTATGATATTTGTGCAAAACGTGATTTTCCATATCCTCAGGGACAAAAATAATAAACGATCGTCATTCGTTTTTCTGTACACGACGCCATTTCTCATCTCAAAAAGTTTGTGCTGATTTTTCTCTAATTCTTCCTTAATTTTCTGTATTTTTAAATCTTTCGATTGACAGATTAAAAGATTGTCTTCAAAACTAGTGGTTTCTACAACCAAAATATTGCATCTGTTTAGAGCATCTACGTGTTGCATTTTTGTTCCGGATCTATGAATCAGTTCGTAATCATAATTTTGAAGTTAAAGTGCCCATCGGGCGATTCTAGGATTTAACTCGACTCTGTTTAATGTAAGCGTTAAAGAATTGCAATCGGTTAGTATTTTGAAATGTAAATAGATTCGAAATCTGCGGAGGGCGTAAATAATCGCTAGAGTTTCTAGTTCAAAGCTGTGATACTTTGCCTCAGTCTCTGTACTTCGCTTTGAAAAATAGAATATGGGATGGAGTTTTCCATCTTCTTTCCTTTGCATTAAAACCGCACCAAAACCTAAAGCACTTGCATCGCAATGCAATTCAACCTCATCTTTATGATTATAAATAGCTAAAACGGGTGCTTCTATCAGTTTTTTCTTCAGGTTCAAGAAACAGTCCAGCTCTCTTTGCTCAAATGAAAATTCTTTGTCTTTCCTTAAAATGTCGTAAAGTGGTTTTTCTAACGTAGAGAAATCTTTTATGAACCTTCTAAAATATGAACATAATCCTAAAAAGCTTTGGACGTTGTGTACTTTTTCAGGAATTGGGAAGTTTGTAATTGCATCAATCCATCGGATTAGGCGACGGGCGATATTTCTGCGCTCCAGCGCAGCAGAATTAGACTCATAGCCGGTATTGTCGAAAGCACCCTCTATATCAAGAAACGAGCACAGAGCAATATTCTTGGCTACGAAGGATCCCTCGATTTTACCAACTACCTTGTGGAGAGCGACCTCAGTTGATCTTCCAGCTATATATGCAAACTGCGTGGGATGCAGGGGAAAAGTTTTCTGTAGAGAGCACCGTATATGCAGGTCTACGAGCCTTTCCGCTGTTTTAAGCAGAAAGGAGGTGAGACTGATCGGCCGATATGATTTAAGATGGTCAGGGGGACGATTCCCCTGTTTGGGAATGAATACCACATTGACTCTCCTCCAAGAGATGGGTATGTATCCCTAGGTAAGACTAGCTCTAAGAAGGACGACCAGCGGATCGAGAATGTGATCCAGGCTGTTTTGTAGAAGGGCTGGAAAGATTTGATCGCCCTCTGGCGCTTAGAAGGGAGCGAAAGAATCTACTGCCCATTTGACCTTTTCAGGGTCGAAGATGGTTCCTGATAAACTGGATCCACGTGAGTGCGGTGACATGGTGACGTCATCATGACTTGGTTGATCTGGGTTCGCCACCGAACCTGGGAAGTGGACTTGGAGTAGAAGGTGCAGTGCTTCCCTACGATCTTGGGTGAATGAGCCATCTGCTCTTTTCAGAAGCCCTTTACCATTAGATGACCCTTTAGCTAATACTTTGTGCAGTCTCGCTGCCTCTGGCAGCGATTCAATGATACCACAGTAGCTGCGCCACGTATCGCGTTTAGCACGTCAAATGTTTTTATTATAGTTAGTTAGAGCGTCCCTATAGACGTCCCAACTGACGGGGTTAGATCTGGCCCAATTGAATAGGCTCCTAACCTTCCTTCTTTGTAAAGATAGTTCCTCGTTCCACCATGGAACTTTACGGTTGACACTTAACGTCTTCCGAGCAGAGCTGTCCTCGAAGGATGTGATTAGCACATCTTGGAGCAGGTTGGCAGCAAGTTCTATCTCGCTGATAGAGTTTGGGTTGCTGATCAACAAGTCTGCTTTAAAAGCCACAGAGGCTTTGAAAAGTACCCAATTGGTCTTTTTGGGACAGAAGGAATTCTGGCGGATCTCGACTTGGCCAGGTAGGTCGAACCTGATGTGCTGATGGTCCGACAAGGTGGCTTCGTCTGTGACCCGCCAGTTAATCAGCGAACTCCCAATAGAGTTACTGACTAGGGTAAGGTCCAAAACCTCTTCCCTAATGGCGTTAATGAAGGTTGGCTTACACCCTATTTTAGCAACATCTAATTGACAACACAATATATACTCTAAAAGGGACTCACCACGTTTGTTTATGTCGCTTCTACCCCAGATCGTGTGGTGTGCATTGGCATCTGTAGTGTACAGCCTAGTATGTTTTAACGGCTTTCAAGCTCAGGCTAAGGTGACTGATAGAAGCCTGAGCCCGTATAGTTTTGGGTCCGGAGGATGTGCACTCTTGTTTTGCTCGGTGTAAGCTCGCCGGATTGGTCGGGGTTTTCAATGCCAAACTCCCTAGTACCTACTACATTATAAAATATAAGTGCACAGTTTAACTAGCATAGTGATAATATCTACGAGAATAACAAAATCGGTGCCGACACACCTTTTCAAACGAATACTGGAATTATTCATCAGAGGGAACTAGGTGTTGTTGTCCCTCATCTCTACCCACGCTACCATGGCAATGTATCTGGTGATATCTAGGCATTGCCCCTAATATTCAAAGAATACGATTATTAAATTACTTCATGTTGTCTCAGCAAAGATCCTTAAACCCATTGGTTTAACATAGGCTTAACATAAGTATCGATATACATGGGCTTAACATAGTCATTGTGTTATATAAGTATCGATATACATAGGCTTAGCATAGTCGTCGTGTTATATAAGTTGTAATGGTCGCCGTTGCCCCATTGAAACGAATATCAAAATTTGTTGTTTTATCGCAGTAATTTGGTAGCGATAAAAATATTGCTGATTTGATTTAGCTAAGTCCTCAACCTAGCTTAGCAACATAATTAGGTCAACACAACACACGAGCAAGATCGCATCAAACTTGTTGCTTCGAACATGTTCGATGATGTTTGCTGTTGCCGTGCGTAGTGATCCCCTAGTTTCAAACCAGCATCCGCTAATTCGAACTGCGTGTCAACGCTTGCAAGCATAGGCTTAACGGTCATGTTGCGCTCAGATGCATCTTTGTAGGTGCTGAATCATAGAAAAAGCTCTTCTTTGCGGAGAGCCGGATCTATAAATGCTGCTACCCTTCTCTATTTGCCCTCTTTTCTGATCGGTTGAAACTATAAGTGTCCACTCCACGTCGGTTAGCGCTGCGTTTGCTACACGTGTTGAGTCTATATTCGTGCGTTAATATTCGATAAGTCTGTTGAATAAAAATTTACAGCTGCACGTATACGCAGCTAAATTAATTCCGTGTCGGTGCATTTAAATGCGAAAAAACCACAATCGGAAGACATAACCACAATTGCCACGCCCATTTTTCTGGACAAGAAATCCGAAGACATCAGCCTTCCCGATCAGGCTAAGAGCCTATAATTGCTTTCTTTGTGCTCAGCACAAGAAAAAGTAAGTCACCCCCCTCGCATTTTTGCTAAATTTGATTTTCTTACTAAAGTCCTCATTTTTGCCCCTAGCTAACCTGGTTGACGCAAGTCCCAGTGACCCAGCCTGCACCAGTCGACGACTTTAGTAGCCCACCTTTATGCAGAGACTTCTGCTAGGCATTGGTGTGGGCTGACGAATCTAGTAATTGGAAATTTGGAAAATCATAAGTTCGCCGGGAGCGTTCAGCCCTGTCGCCACATTGCGTTCTACCGAACATTGGTTGAGTTTGGAATACGAAATTCCCACTCTGGAAGTCTGTTGCGGCAGAAACATCCACAGTTGGATCTCTTTCGACGTGTGCATCGCCTCTCCCTACACTGGGATCGAGCTTTATCGTGCCTCACCCCCCCTTACAGAGCCAGTGCAGCTGCGCAGCCACTAGAAGCTTTCTAGCGTCGGCTTATCTACAATAGTTTAGTTATTAATCTTCTTTGCTTGCACTCGGTCAGTGAATTTCGAGTGTATATTTTTTATATTTTTTTCGGATTTAGATCCTCTGTGCAAAATATTGCCCCAGCAGTGAATAGTGTTAAATAGTGTAAATCCGATCATTGAATGTTTATAATTGCCAAATTTCATTGGAAAAAATGCTATGTATATGCTGGCTGTGTATGTAAAATTGTGAATTCGCCAATGTTTATGTTGATCTGATCACCGATCAATAGTTCCCAAAAATAATTATCTAGCGTCGGCTTATCTACAATAGTTTAGTTATTAATCTTCTTTGCTTGCACTCGGTCAGTGAATTTCGAGTGTATATTTTTTATATTTTTTTCGGATTTAGATCCTCTGTGCAAAATATTGCCCCAGCAGTGAATAGTGTTAAATAGTGTAAATCCGATCATTGAATGTTTATAATTGCCAAATTTCATTGGAAAAAATGCTATGTATATGCTGGCTGTGTATGTAAAATTGTGAATTCGCCAATGTTAAATTTGAACTGATCACCGATCAGTAGTTCAATTATTAATAATTATCTAAATTACTGCCAGTCTCTTAAATAACTTCATGCCCTCAAAACGAACTCATATGCAGTAACAAAGACAATTTAATTAAGAATTAAAAGTGCTAAATACAACAAATACACCTACAAACACACCAACATACACACACACATCTACATCGTTGGAAGGCCTTTCATCGTGGAGAGTCATGTAAGTGCGAAACATAAACAATTATTTATTTATTGCTTAAATTTCAATGTTCTGCAATGACCATTTCGTTCTAATCTTTTAATTTCTTTTCCAAGTATACAATTTGTATGTACGTATATGTATGTATATGCATACACGCATGTGCAGCGGCAAAGCTTTACCGCCGGCTCTGTGATGATGAGTGCGTATGTGTATATATATGCTGTAGTCTATGCTAATATACATACAGACATACATACATACTGAAACTCGAGCCGTATATACATACTGACATTGAATGGTCTACTTTGCTAAGAAATTAAAATCAATAGTTCTTTTGTTAATTCCATTTTAAATTATTTAATGAAAAACAACAAACAATATTAAAACCGACTAAAATTCACTTTTCTCTATGCCTATGTATTTTATATATATCTATATCTACCCAGTATATATAATTATATATAATTAATTATATATATGTGTGCATATGGGGAAATATAGATTTATATATGTATGAATAATACATTGCCTACAAAATATTTACAATAATATTCCTTAAACATTATCAGTGCTAAATCTCTGTAATAATAACATCAATGTTTGCGAACAACAAGAATACATACATACATATTACTGCACATGCCTACATACATACATATAAGCAACGAAAGCTCACGCAAGCATGATCAGCTGTCGCGCTGGTTCAATGTTCGACTTAAACTACACTAGCCTACAAAAACTTAATACATTTAGATTAAATATTCCTGCGATTGCATATTGTACGCTGATAGATTAAATAAAAATAGATTTTGTTATTAATTAAAATTATTAGCCTTCTTTTGTTACCATAGTGGACAACAAAATAAGTACAGTTTTGGAAAAATATCAATAGTCTAGCCTTCTGCTGGTAGTTTCAGATAATGATAGATTATTGTTTGCTTAACGTACTTAATGCCATATGCTGAAGAAATCTGTTATCAATTAAGAAATAAAATATAAGTTATAATGAATCCTTAAGTGCTTACTTAATTCCTAAAGACATGGCATAATGAATAGATAAACAATTCTGTTATTGGGATACTCTCTTACTGCCTCGCGCTGAGTATCATGGTTGGGTAGGGTACAGACTGCGACCGTCGAACATCACCTTAGATGCCGCTCTTCAATAGATGTCTATTTGTAAAAGCCTTCCTATTTTTTTTTAGTACGTTTGGTCTTTGTTGATATAAATTTTGGGAGTCTAGCTCCATTGAAATAGTTTCCGAGGAATCCTAAATAAAGTTTATGTACTGGAGTCGAGGATCAGCAACAACCCACCCCGCCCCGAACGAGCTTAGGGAACAAGAGGATTCTGATCGCTGAGTACTTTCGACTTGTGAACCTCCAGTTCACGAAACCATTACACCGGTTATCACATAAATTTCTGGCGCCCAACGTGGGGCCCTCTCTAGCCTCTGTAACCTTTAAAAGGATTAAACAACACCTTTCCAAATTTTTGTTTGCCCCGTTTGGACGCTTCCATAAAATTTTGGCTTCCAAACGTGTGAGTCATCTTATGTCAAATAAAGTTTGGTTGGTTTACAGCTAAAGTAGATTTCCCCACACACACCTTTTGTGTAGAGTTGAAAAGTTCCATGCATGTCTTGCCAGCTGACGTTGCTAAGATAGTCTTGTCTAGCTTCCGCTGGTACAGATACATTCGGTTAGAATTGTTTTACGGACTACGATTGTTGGATAATTCTGTATTAGGATTACCTTCCGAGAAACCATTGACTTTTCTTTTTCGATTTGGAAAATATAGCAATGAACATCAGCTATACATATATATATATTTATATATATGATTTCCTTCTCTCACATTATTGCTCGCTTTCTTTTCTTCGTTAGGTCTAGGAAATACTATTGTTTGATTAGCTATCGTTGTGAAATACTGTTATACCCAATTCCAGAATATTGATGTCAGAGCATTATTGCCTACCAATACTGATTGCTAGTTTGACATATTTTTCTTTCGCTTCTAATTAAATAAGTGTGGACCCTAGTACCATAACAATTGATTGGATTATTTAGTTATTTTGTTTTCGTTAGAAGTTTAGTTTAGTTGTTGTCATGGAACTCGTGATCATGCTGCTTTTGCATACACTTGCCGAATAGCTTCACTAGATAGATGGCGCAAATCAAGAAATTAAAACCTTTCGTTAATTTCAATAGCCCTATATAATAAACACCTGCTTTTTACAAACTGCATCTTTTGTATTTTAATTGTACTATCTACTCATTTGCCAATATATGTCATTCAGGAAACCTTTTGTTATGAAAATTCCTGTTACAAACAGCCCTCGGAACACGCCAACTCTTTTGGCCAGTGCAGATAGTAAATGTGCTATCTGTAATCAGTTAATGTACAACACGCACCCATGCTACTCTTTAGCATGTTTGCATGTCTTTCACAAACTTTGAGTAGAAAATTGGATGGTCAGTCATTCTTGTTGCTATTCTTGTAATGCCGCCATTCAACCTAACGATCCTAAGCTGGTCGTCGGCAATTGTTCGCCTCCTAGAGCACAGCCGATCGCACCGACTGCACAAAACACCTCGAGAGTTATGACTCGTAATTTGACAAAAGCTTTAGAGCAAGTTCAAGGCCCAAGCACCTCGCATGATCAAGAGCCTCGCTCTTTGAATCAAAGCGCTGCTGCTTTATCAGTTTTGGACGTCAGTAACAGTCCTACTCAAGTAGCTACAGTTAGATCCACTCGTGGTAGACAACGTGGAAGGTCTTTTCGCCCTCCAACTGCCCACCGCAACAATGAGTTTGATTATACAGTTATTCAGAAGATGATTGAACAAACTGTATCTCGATTAATGTCGTCTTTGAACACCCAAACAAATCCAGTTGATGTTCAAGTCCCGTCTGTTCCCATGCGAGAAACTCCGTCTCCCGTAACTTCATCTCTGTTCACCCGCAAGACTGCAGATATTATGCAGAAGTGGAATTTACATTTCGATGGATCCCCAGAAGGTTTAGGGGTGGAAGAATTCATATATAGGGTAAAATCACTAACAGATGAAACTTTGGATAGCGATTTTACGGCCATGTGCAAACATATGCATGTGCTATTTGCTGGCAAAGCCCGAGATTGGTATTGGAGATACCACAAGCAAGTCAACCGCATAGTCTGGTCTGATTTCTGCTCTGCTCTTCGCCAACACTACAAAGATTATCGCTCAGTTTTTATGTCTATGGAGTTAATAAGATCGCGTAAGCAAAAGTTTGGAGAACCTTTCTCAGCTTTTTATGAAAGCGTGGCTTCGCTAATCGATAAATCCTCCATAAAAGTTGCAGAAGAAGAATTAGTCGAAATTCTTAAAAATAATTTGTTGCCTGATACACGTCAGAAATTACTGTATCAACCTGTACATTCTGTGGGACATTTGCGTCGCCTTGTACAGATGAGTGAGAATTTATCGTACGAACTCAACTGTCGAGCTGAGCAAGTACGAAAGTCAAAGCCGTTTACTCCTCCAAGACAAATTCACGCCCTTGAAGAATCATGTTCAGAAGAAGAAGATGTGCAACATGATCACGAACTTGCTGCTCTTCGTAACGCGCATGCAAAACTTACGTGCTGGAACTGCGATGAGCTTGGTCACATTTGGGAGAATTGCCTTGCGTCTCGACGTATCTTTTGCTATGGTTGTGGCAAACTTAATGTTTACAAGCCACAATGTAAAAATTGCTTGCAAAAACTGTCGGAAAACCGTCGACAGGGAGCACCCAACAACACCCGGATGCCCCCGAAAGCATAAATTTGAATATTACTAAGCCCGAAACGAGTACAACATCAGATTCGTCTGATCCCGTTTTTCTTTCGGTTGAGCAACCCTCTCTATCGTCTACTACTGTTCCTCTTTATCATCGCTCGTATGATGAGAGACTGAAAAACTATTTAGAAGTTAAGAATCGTATCTTTAGTAAACCTATTCGCCTTAGTAATCGCGTTCGCCGATTAAAAACTTATTATGCTAAAATTAAACAAAACAATAAACTCATAATATCAACTATCTTTAATAATAATAAAGATTTACGTAGCTATGCAGAAGTTTCGTTTCTAGACTTCACAGAACTTGGTCTGTTAGATACTGGAGCGAATATCAGTTGCATAGGTTCCACTCTTGCTGCTAAAGACTTCTCAGCGATTGCACAATTTAAACCATTGAAGTCGCATGTCAACACAGCGGGGGGAGAAAAACAAAATATTATCGGAGTTTTGGACGTTGAAGTATCATATAATAATTTGGTTAAACCAATAAAACTGTATGTTATTCCGTCAATAAAACAAAAACTTATCTTGGGTCACGATTTTTGGAAAATATTTCAGCTTGCTCCCAATATCATTGGCGCCCTTGATTCACCCTCCGCTTCGTTAGACTCGCCCGATCCGAATTCTTATCCATTGAGCCCCCAGCAGCTTCATCAGCTCGCTGTTGTTAAAGACTTGTTTCCCAACGCTTTAAAGAAACTTGGACGAACTTCGCTTATCAAACATCATATCGATGTTGGAGAAGCAAAGCCTGTCAAACAACGCTTCTATCCTGTCAGCCCAGCTGTTGAAAAGTTGCTTTATGACGAAATCGATCGAATGTTAGCTCTGGATGTTATAGAACCCTCTGTTAGTCCTTGGAGTTCCCCCATGCGTCTCGTGGTCAAGCCTAACAAAGTTCGCCTTTGCCTTGATGCACGTAAGCTTAACGATGCTACCAAGAAGGACACATATCCTCTGCCTAGCATTGATGGAATCTTTTCGCGTTTGCCTCGTGCTAATCTCATTACTAAGCTTGATTTAAAAGATGCTTACTGGCAAATACCGTTGTCTCCTCAATCTAAGCCTTTAACAGCCTTTATAGTCCCTGGTCGCCCGCTTTACCAATTCAAAGTGATGCCTTTTGGCCTTTGTAATGCTCCCTCCACTATGTGTCGTCTTATGGATGATATCATACCGCCAGATCTCAGACATTGCATATTCGGATATCTCGATGACCTTTGTATTGTCTCCGAAGATTTTTCTTCGCATTTCGCTGTTCTAGTTAGACTCGCAGAGCGATTCCGCAAAGCCAACATTACTTTAAATATAGCTAAAAGCCAGTTTTGCGTAACCAGCATTACCTATCTTGGTTATGTAATTGGAAGTGATGGTATCTGTACTGACCCTTCAAAAATATCGTGTATCGTTAATTGGCCTCCGCCAAAGAATCTTAAACAGGTTCGAGGTTTTCTTGGAATTTGTGGATGGTACTGTCGATTTATTCACAACTTCGCAGACCTTTCTTGCCCCATTACGAATGTGCTTACCACAAAATCTAAGTTTGTGTGGACTTCAGAAGCTCAGTCGGCTATGGACAAGTTAAAAATCGTATTGACCTCCGCCCCTGTATTAGCTAACCCTGATTTTGCTCGGAAATTCTATTTACATTGCGATGCCAGTGATTTTGGCATTGGCGCAGTCCTTATTCAGCTTTCCGATGAACAAGAAGAGAAACCTATTGCGTATATGTCAAAAAAATTAAGTAGCGCACAACGTAACTACAGCGTCACCGAACGTGAATGTTTGGCTGTCATCCTTGCTATAGAGAAGTTTCGCTGTTATCTAGAACTTCAAGAGTTCGAAGTAATCACCGATCACTCAAGCTTGATTTGGCTTATGCGTCAACAAAACGTGTCTGGAAGACTCGATCGTTGGATTTTTCGCCTACAGCAGAATAAATTTTCCATTTCTCATCGTAAAGGAAAGGAACATGTTGTTCCCGATGCACTCTCTCGTTTATGCGAAAATGAAATAGCAGAATTTGATATGAGCCCAATAATCGATTTGAATTCACAAGCCTTCTCAGAAGACAAATATACCGCACTTAAGACTCGCTATAGCGAAAATCAAGTCAGATTGCCGGATCTGAATATCATTGATAAATACTTGTACATTCGCACTGAGCATGCGTCTGGAGAAGAAGTACAAGATAAACTTTCATGGAAGTTATGGGTTCCAGAAAGCTTTCGACTTGACGTGCTTAAACAAGCTCATGATAGTTGCACCTCAGCTCATGCAGGGATGCACAAGACTATTGAAAAGATTCGTCGTCACCTCTTTTGGCCTGGCTTGGCAAAAGATGTGAGAGAATATATACGCTCATGTGACAAATGTAAAGAGAACAAAGCCCCAAATTACACGCTTCGTCCTCCCATGGGTGCTCATAATCCCACCTGTAGACCTTTCCAAAGACTCTACAGGGTTTTCCAATAAGAGGTGTTATTTTGAATAGCCCGCTATTCCGGTAGGTGTCACTGTTGAAGCTGCAATTTTTTTGACATTTGACAATTAGAAACTACGCCATTAATAAAAATGGTACGATACACGCTTCAACAACGCATTGAAATGATCAAAATTCACTATAAATATGGTGAAAATTTGGCAGAGTCGGTTCGTAAAACGAAAAGATTTTTCGGTCGTCGTGAAGCACCTTCTCGGACCGCAATACAGAAATTGGTGGGAAAATTCGAGCTGTTGGGACAAGTTAGTGATGTGAAGAATAAAACCCGTGCACGTCGCTCAAGAACTGAGAATATTGCTGTTGTTGCCGAAAGTGTTGAAGAAAACCCAGGTTTGTCCATTCCTCGTCGTTCTTTTTTAACACCTTGCGACTTCTTCCTTTGGGGCCACGTGAAAGATAAGGTCTACGCCAACAGCCCAGCGTCGATTCAAGACCTCAAAGATGGAATTCGTGACGCTATCGAGGACATAGGGCAGCCACTTTGCGATTTGGTTATGGAAAATTTCATGAAAAGGATATGGATCTGTAAGCGTGGTCATGGTGGCCATTTGGCTGATGTTGTGTTCCATTATTAATGGCATACCTTCCTCTTCATAATGAAATAAACATCCGATCATTTATCTCAAAAAATGCTATTTTTATTTTAATATCAAAACATTGATCTTTTAGGCCCGTATCCACGCAGCAAAAATGGCCATGTAGGCTTATTAATCGTTCTTGATGACTTTAGTAAATATCATTGGTTACAGCCTCTTAAGAAGTTCACTACTAAAGCTGTACAAGACTTTTTACTACACCAGATTTTTCACAGTTTTGGTGTGCCCAAAACCATTGTCAGTGACAACGACACCCAATTCAAAGCCCATGAGTTTAATGCCTTTCTCACCGAGCTTGGTATTAACCATATCTATACCGCCCTATATTCGCCGCAAAAGTAATGCCGCTGAACGTGTTAATCGATCTCTTTTAGCCGCCGTTCGTTCATAACTAAAGCACGATCAGACTGAATGGGATGTTCATTTGACAAGTATTTCTTGTTCTCTTCGTTCGTCCGTTCATCAGTCTATCGGATGTTCTCCATATAGAGCTTTATTTGGATTAGATATGATAACGCATGCCGCCGATTATAAGTTGCTAAAATCTTTATCACTGTTAGAAGAACCTTGAAAAATCTGTAAGCTTTTTTAGAGAACCGAAAATCAAACGAATTAAGGAAATCAATTGAGACGCGGTGGTTTCGAATTTTAAAACAAATTTATTGGTGCTGATGGCTCAAGTTATGTTGCTTCCTTTTC